>UFQX01000107.1:0-116121 GCA_900497675.1 Arapaima gigas
AATCTACCTGTACTTCTCAACAGACACTGAAGTTGCATGCCTAACACTTTTGTACAGTACTGTGCATTTATTTATCTACACTTGAAATTTTAAATCCCACTGGTGGATTCCTGGGTTTAAACATGACAGACTCTTTCTCTCACTGCTTGAAGAAATCTGCATTACTATTGTAGTCCCAATGAGGCATTATGCAACTGATGGTACAACTTATTGTATATTGTCACCACACTGGAAGATAAGATGAACCAAGCATTTCCCTTTGAGAACTGCCTTGTGGGAAGTCAACTCATCTTGCTGCCACATACCTGATTTTGCAATTAGGCTTGATCACAAAGGAATTCCAAATTCAATCACTTTCTAGAAAGCATCTCCATCAAAGCTTTTGGGAAGCAGTGGCAGCATTCTTTCCCAGCATCTCCAGATGTTGGATGATGGTTCACTTGGCTGAGGAAGAATGATGTGTCTGGTTCAACAATGCTCCAGTGACAAAGCAAAACAGGTTGCTTGGATTGTTTTGCACCCTACCAGTTGCTTATTTTCATAATTTCAAATGCAATGATTTGGATGCCATTGCCTTGTAGGATTATGTTCAATTCAGTGATTTAATTGAAAAAATAAGCCATGCGAAAGAACAGTAGGAAATCTACAGGGTCCTGAAGAATATTAGCCATATCCTTTTTGAGCTCACAATCACATTTAACCTGTAAATCCAGCCGACTTTGGAGCAGAGCAGAGCATGGTGATAAAGCGCATTATAAAATGGGCTTTTGAGAAAACGGTCAAGCTGTAAAGATATATTTGGAACGTAATTATGAACAAAGTCCCTTGCTGCCTATCTTTGGTCCTAAGGCACAGAAGGCAGAGTGCCGCAAGCTGCAGAATTATTTGGAGTCATGTCTTGCATGACCACACAATAGCACTTCAAACTTGTTAGAGCTACCTGCTGTGTTGGCTGGCTAAATTAAAAAATGCTTTTCACAGTTCATATTTGTAAATGACGCACACTAGCACCATTACTTGGTTTGATGGTGAGTTGAGAACCAGCCAGACTCTAAAATCATTCTTCTCCCACACCTACATTCACTTCAGCAATCTGGAAAATGATCATGTAACTGGATATGGTTGTGTTACCTGTGTTTGCAACATTTGGATCAAGGACTTTTGAAATCACATTAGTAGCAGCAGATAAGTTCAGCTTCAGTGTGAGTCCTTTTATGATTTTAGAGTTCCGTTTTCATTCAGTTTGTTGAATTTTCCAAGCCTGTTTCTGCATATTTTCTTGTTTCCTGAAGAAAAGAGTAGTTTGCTCTCAAGAGCTTTTGGCTAAGTGGTGTTTTCATTTGGATGGTTTTAAACGCTTATTGATACTACTTCTTCAGAAATTCGGTGCTGGGTAAGAGGCTGCTTCTGTAATCCAAAGATCATGTCAGTCCCCAAATTTTCTACTGGGGTTCATTTGTCCCTCCTGACCACAGCCTTTGCCTAGAGATGCATCAGTACCTTCCAGTCTGTCACCTGCAATATTTTACTTAAATACCTGATATGTGTATTACCTCACAACATCCCAGAGGGGATACTGCCCGACACTGGCACTAAGCATCATGCTCATTTGATGCTTGCAGTTTTACACTGGGATAGTTATTGTTTATAATGCTGTGTACAATAATCTGAATTGAGTCGTGCACAAGAAATGGTCACACATTTCTATGTCCTTTAAGAGGTGATATTCAGATATACACATTCATGCTGTTGCTTAGTGTCAAACTGGTGGGTAGATGGTTACTTCTCAAAAAATAGCGCAGGTGACATATTTTCAGTCGGACAACCTAGTCCTCTTCTCTCTCCTTTTATTCTGTCTTCTTCCATCTTGCAACTTTGCTGCCTCCTCCTCCATCAACTTCTTTTTTTCTCAGATAAAATCTTTGTGATTACCAGGATAAAGAGCCATAAAAGAAAACAGAGACTTTTTTTTCTGTATTTGTCATGAAAGGAACTGGCACCAGTTCACCCATAATTACTCACCCTCTTTTAACACCTCTCTAAACTACACAGCCAAATTCCCACCATAAACGTCTTACAATCCAACACTGATCCAAGACAAGACTTTTGTAATGCATATGCCAATTACCAATAGGCAGTTAATACACAGCTACAGGACTAATCTTAGCTGAGTGACAGTGACAAACCCCAAAACATCAACAGTGCCATCTAGGGGAGTGCTAAAGAAAATTACCTTCAAATGCCCTTTAGATGGAAAAAAAAATATTGGAAATAACTAACTTTTGAAACATGTTAGCCACACCAAATGAAATCACGTCCACTCCGACGGCCTTTCGCCATCATCTGACCAAAGGTGAAAAGTAACGTTGCGGTTGGACCCGTTGTCTTGCAACTTGAAGGTTGATCATTTGAATCACGCTTGCAGTAGTACCCATGACAAAGGTACTCATTCTAAACCAGTTCAGTAAGTATGCTGTGCTTTATAAATGTGTTAATAATTCTAAAATTGATTATGCGTCATCTTTAGTCACACTGGAGGAGCTTATTAGTTTGGTAATAGTAATCTGTCAAAAATTAAGTATGTAATCGGTAATGATGTACAAAGTGGCATATGTTGTTGTATGTCACTGTCCTACATGTTTCGTTCATGAATGACATGATGGAACGTGACTGAGGCAACCAGGTGAACTCAAGTTGGGTAATTTAATAGTCTGATCTACATTCCATTTACACCTCACTTCATTCCATTGAGCCAAGCTGTGAACAAACAATCTGATCCTATAACGTCATAGGAATTAATAGTAAAAGTCACATGTTGTAAATGACTGCCTTTGGACAATTTCAGCATTTTTTTAAAGCGTTATCCTTGTTGCAGTATTCTTATCAGAAGCTGTTCTCAGGTAGTGAGTAAAAATAACAGCATCCTTAAATAAGGCAACCTAGAATTAAAATTAAATTGTTTATTTACTACACTACATCACTGACATCATTCATGAACAGTTCATTTTGTTAGGTTTTTGTACTGCTTAAGACCGTGTTAGCAGAAAAAAAATTATTGGCTTGCAAAGCACATAAAAAAGAAAAAAATAAACAGTTGAGACTAACACTTTTCTGCTTAAATGTGTATTTTTCAATATTGCTCTCCAAACATCAGGAGTGGGTGTTTTTTAGAAAGGGGTCTCCAGCTGGAATATTTTGCCTGAGAAAATGTCTGTGGTATCAAAAAGATCATCTCTTGCATGAATGTGTGTCTTTGACAGCTGCAGAGCAGGGCTCATATGAGATGAGATATTTGAAAGAGTCGAAACTTGAGAGTGTGGTCCGTGTCTCCATGGTAACCCAGCAACGGCCTCGTTATGCAGTAGTATGTTTGCATGTAGGACGTGTATTTTCTTGGATGCGATCTTAAGTATTGACTGAATTTCAAATACTGGAAATCTCTGAATGCATTTCTGTTTGCCACCATAAAATTTTTGGAGTGTCAAAGTCAAATATTCCAAACGTACTATTAAAAATAAAAGGTTCGTAGGAAATGTGTTCATTTATGCTGATTATTTCTATGTCTATGAATGTGTTGTCCATTTGAAGGTTATGTGCTTGATAAGAGTAAGGGAAAGGGAAAAGATTTAAACTTTCTCTATTGTAACACTGTCTGAGAGAACTGTCATCATTAATATAAATGCTGAAATATAAACTAACTTTTGTTTCCATTTCAAATGTGGCAGCAAATGCAGTGCAGAATGAAACAAAACTGTTAAAGCCATTACTTTGTATCTATCCAGTTTTGCTGGATAATACGCACAATTCAAATGCACACAAAATATGGGGGTAATATTTAAGCAAAACAAAATTGCCTGGGAGGAATTGGCAGCCAGCTGGCCTTGGAATGCCCCCGAGACAGAAGTTTTTTTTTTCTTCTGCTATACCAGGCTTAGGAGTTTAGTTTCCTCTGAGTCTTTCACCCACACTGTTTTTTTTTAACTGTACATTGTTAATGGCTTGTGTGTCTATATGTCTATATATATATATGTTTATATGTTCACTCTGTGTTTGCATGGGCAACCTCTAAATGCTCTGGTTTCCTCCCATTATCCAAACCACGCGAGTTTCAGTCTAAATTGTCCATAATGTGTGTGTGACCACCCTGAAAAGGACTGGCGCCCCATCCATGGTATAGTTTCATAGCCTAGTGCCCAGTGATTCAAGGATAGACTCCAGACCATCGCCACCCTAACCAAGACAAAGCAGCTAATGGATGGATGTTTTGGTGTGTGACTGATGGAAATGAGTGTTTGTGTTTGATAAAGCCGGTGGAAATGGTGGAGTACATATGTATCACCATGGTAAACAAGTTTGCATAGAATAAAACAGGATCTTTATCCCCAATAAGAAACGGTGATGGTGTGCAAGCCTAACACTTTGCAATCTCACCGCAAAGAGAATATTTCCCTTTCGAATCTCCATGGTTTTCCATCATGCATCTTTCCATTATGCACCTTATTGCTTTAAGAACCCATGATAGGTGAACAGATAGACAGACAGACTAACAGACAGACAGGCAGGTAGGCAGGCAGGCAAACAACACAAGCAGAAATAGATAAGAATTTTATTAACAATATTGTACATTAACAATATAAAGGAAATGTTTTGTACTTTTAAGGCCACTGAATGATCCAGCTGAAACACTGTTAACTTATCTTGAGTAGGGAGTACTCTTCAGTTCAGTCTAAAGTTTCTAAAAGCACTCTAATCATGTGTTTAGCAGCATGAAACAACAATAGCCTTATACACAAAAAAATCAAGGAAAATTATATAAATCCATACATACATAGTACTTCTCCAGTTAAGTGCCGTTGACAGTGTTTTGATCCTTCATGCTTCCCTACTCACCTTTCTTCTTTTTTGTCAAAAAAAGCTGTTCTTCACCAGCTTTTTTTTCTCCCCTGGTTTGTTATTTTACACCATTCTGTTATTTGAATACATCTTACAGCATGTTAAACACAAAAAAAAATCAGTTTGCCCTGTTTGATCTTTGCTAATGTAATTTGGCATTTCTGTCTTCCATTCTATTCGGCTAATACCATAATTTGCCATAAGTTTCTGCTTTCATAGTATCTTTTTCATTGTTAAGCTTCCACATTTATAATCTGTATGTTTAAAAATCTAATTAATATATCTGCTTTTTTTATGAATTACACACTGTTACAACATTTCACATCATAAAATCCTAATCCTAATGAACACTATTACAGAATTAAAGGATTAATGATTTAATCTCCAAAAAAAGAAAAAAAATTGAATGGTTCAGTCCACTGATGACACGTTTCTTATTCAGAAATACACTACAGAACAAACCATTAAAAATAAGATTACTTGACAGATGGGGAGGACAGTATTTCTCAGCGAGACTTGTCAATACAGCACCAGGGTGCAGACATGCTTTCATGGACAAGCTACAGCTGGCAGACAGTGCAAGGGGGTGATGGAGCAAAAGAGGTTAATTTGCAGTCAGGGAGACTGTTCGGCTTCTGAGAGGAGCCCAAAGTTTACAAAGACACATTTGACCGCTTTGGTGTACAGAAGGGGAAGTCAAATAATGAGAAAGCCACAGGGGTTTGATGATACTTGTAGACAACAAGAACAGCACCCGCCTGCTTTAATACAATCCAAACAGATACCTTGGGACAGCCCTTATTCGATGGAATTCAGATAAGGTGCTCATTTTTATTTATTTTTTTCTTCTGAACGTCATATCGAAAAATTTGTCAGTGATGAGCTCCCTGAGAAGCGCGTCTCTCAAGGCACAAGCACATCGAGTAGATCAACAAAGCTTCTGTAGGCCCATGGGCTTCTGTGTGTGGGACTCAGACTGCTTTTAGGATTACAAACAGAATAAAAAATGATTCTTACACAACTCAAGAGTTCAAGGCTTATTATGGCATTTATTGTGATCCCAGTAAGCGGAATGAGTTGTTACTGAACGTGTTGCTATGATTTTTTTCGTCTTCTTCTGCTTCATTCATGTGTATACCATTTTGTATTTTAAGAAAATATCCTCTTTTTTATCCATTTCAGTTGTACTATATATCTATATTTAGATATAAAATTTCTTGATAGTTTGGAATATATATGCACAATAATTCCTTGGTGTCCGAATTTAATTCGGCCCTGAAAACGTATTGATACTGAATTTTTCCCATTGCCTAGTTCCCATTATTTTATCTGAGGAAAAATAATTTGTTCCTAATTAGAAAAAAATGCTGTCTTTAATTTGAATGTTTATAACATGCAGTACAGTACATACATACAGTACAGGAAATTTGACATGTTAATCCCCCCCACAGTATCACTGTTTTGCAGAGGGAGTTTTTTTATATATATATATATATATATATATATATATATATATATATATATATATATATATATATATATACATATACACATACACACACCTTTCTCGCCCAGTTTTCCCCTGTGGGTGGTAACTTTCCTCAATCTCAGGCCTCCTACCTGGGAGTTTGAGGGTATGACTCAGTATTTTCGCTGTTTGTAGGATTGCACTCTTTGGACCGAGACTGATGTTGTCATTCGTGGGATCTGATGCAGCCAATCCTCCATCTTAGGGGTCACAGCTCCAAGTGCTCCTATCACCAGTGCGACTTAGTTTTCACCTTCCACATTCTCTCCAGTTTTTCTTTCAATCCCTTGGTTTTTCTCCAGCTTTATTCTTTCTTCCTGATGTTTCTATCACTCAGAATCTCCACATCCATAATCACTGTTGTTTTCTCCACTTTTTGCATCACAACACTATATATGTAGTTGTGATACATAAAATACTGTATCTGCACCACAAAGATCAGATAGGAATATATACAAAAAAGTATTTATTTATTTGTTTGTTTGTTTGTTTATTATCTATTTATTTATTTATTCCTTCCTTCCCTTCTTAATCAATAAATTTGAGTGGTCAAAATTTAACATTGCGTTTCACTAAGCTGACTGGCTTTTCTAAAGTTTATTGCAGGGTATTTGCTATAGAAAAGCAATGTGGTCATTGTAAATGCGAGACAAATTAATGCTTACATCATGTTCAAGCAGTAAGTCAGTTATAATCCGCATCATGTTTTAGTATTATAAATACTTTTTTAAAAATTCTAAAAATTACTCCACTAACGTCTACATCACAATTTTGCATCGGGACAAATGGTTTTCTAATGAATGAATGAATGAATGAATGAACTGTATGTCAGGTATTGGCTGAATGGATAACAGTATGACATGAGTGACAGATGTTCAGCTCTCATGTTACTAACACAAGATTGGTGGGTGTCAGAGATCAGTCCAAAGGAGAGGCCTACAGTGGACTGGTAGACATTCACTCCATCATGAAAAGCAGCTCCCCACCCTGGTAATGTTTCCCCTGTCAATCCATTGCCTCCCTACCTTTACTTCACCTCCAGCTGTTAGCCTTGCCAATCTGTAACTGGGACATGATTCCCACCATTCTGATAATGTCCTGTTTCCTTGAAGACCACAAAGTAAAACATACCAGAGGAACCTACATATTCTAAGCCCTCGCCTCTACTGGATTGACACTCCTTCTCTCACTATCTCCACCATGATGAACAATGTACAATGCACAACAAAAATTCTTCCTTATCTTATTTATCCAAAAAACCTTTGCCAAGTGCTGACGGCAAATTACATCTCTGACACATAAGGTAGTGATGCAGGAAAGATCCCCCCATTTTACTATTATTATTGTAGCTGAATTATTCAAAGCGCACCATCAGCATATGGTTATCTTGACTTATATTTAGCAGTTTGGTGCTGACTGCATCAGCCGCACACTTCTAAGACACACATTTAACGTTTTGACAAGGAGAAAGTGCACTGACTCAGACCTGACTGCAATTAGTGACCGAGGGAAACATGTAATATGTTTCTTTCTCCTGAATTTCATATGTTAAGATCAACACTGCAACTCTGCCTCTATGTATTATTTTTCCTTTAATGACCAGAGGACACTGTCCTCTTAATGTTGATGTACTTGGCCATTCATTTATAACTATTCTAACCTCACATGCCGTTGAATATGATGTATGAATGTCACTGGATAATGTCTTTCATACTTATTAACAGCAATCCAAAATCCATTTGTTTAATTCGCCGCAAAAGTCTAAATTACTATCCTGAATATTAAAAAAATAAATTTAGTGCACGTTGGATATTCATCCTCTTTTCTGCACTGCATTCTTAAGACTGTATATATCGTAAGACCACGTTTAAATGACATGTATAGCTTTTTTAAGACAAATAAGCAAACAGCAGCACAGCCATAACCTGCGAGCTTCAGTTCCAAACTGAATGATGCGCTATTTTGTCTCTGGACAGTATGCTTTGCCACTGTTTTGTCCCTGATGCCTGTGTCTTTTGGTGTGCGTACGTCTTTGATCCACCGTCAAACGTTAAAGCTGCCAACAGTTAGCCGACTTTGTGCGGCAGCCATTCAGTCCCAAAACCTGCGTCTGAAGTCAATCAAAAGTGGCTTAAATATGCAGACGTACCTTCTGTTACTTTCTGGTTTGGATACTCTTAAGCTAGAATGATTTTTTTTGTCAGTGACATACTGTGAAAGGCCCACATGTTTTATCAGCTAAAAATAAGTGCTAGTTTGGTCTTACAACTGCAGTATCAAGATACTATTCGAATTTTATCTCATAAGCACATAATATTGTACTTTCAATAAATTGCATTTCAATCACTGCATCAAAGTTAGTTTACTATTTCCCACATCGAAATGCAGAGCTTTAATATTAATTTGCCATTTACAGTTCTAATTCCTTGTTGCTTTTGACTACGTCAGTTTAGTAAGTCCACTTGTGTGGCACAATAAGTTTTACGGGAGGTGTGTATGCAACAGACTCTCTACACTGTTTCTGCAGTTAAATAACACCAGTGAAAACTAGTTGTGTATTTTTAGGTTGTTCACATTCCGTGTATTATATCAAACTGCTACCCCTCATTCTTCTCTTCTGCCCACACTGCCACACGTCACTGCGAATTTCTTGATTGTTTGGGATGAAAGTAGTTTGATTGTGGGTGGATAATATATGTTAAATGCCTCCAACCAACACGATGACTCATTTTAAGCCTTAACATAGCAACTTACTTCACAACAAACGTTTGTAGTCTTATTATAACCTCTCTTCAGGATGAGAAGCGGCAAACACACCTGCTTGGGCTTTAATCGCAGAAGAAGAATCTGTGCAGACTCTTAATTTGTACAGTCATTCTCAGACACCTATCAGAATAAAGAGTTAAAAAAGCCAGTACCGAAAAACCTGAGTCAGAGGTACCAAAAAACATCCAGGAAACCCAATGCAGGAAAAGCTGAAAAAATTATTCCCTCATCTCAGAAAAGGCAGTCAAGTACAACTTCAGGAAAATCTTGCAAAAATCTTATGGTGATAATTGGTCCTCCAGGGGCAGAATGCACTTGGTTAAAATGCCCTGCCCACAGCTGGTCAGCTAGGGTAGCTCACAGCCAGAAAGGCTTTGTGCTCCTCAGGAATTGTATATCCTGAGGGACACTGTAGAGCCAACCACACACTGAGATTACAGCAAGTACACACTGATGGAATTACTCCATACACCACGAACCCTTCCTTGCTGAACCATGGCAGGTCATCTCAGGCAATGATTATAGAAAAGGTTCCAGATTATGATTATGGTAGTCTTTCAAAGAGGTTACCTCCATGTCTTCCTGAGATATTGTATGAGGAAAAACTGCGGAACTCATTCTGGCTCAGCCAGAAGCTTTTAATCGGCCTTTATTATCTAGCTTTTTGAAAAAATAACAAATATGCTAATATGCAGTTTGTTCTCACTGGTGTCAAATGCTCTCCAAACACAGCTCCCAGACCTCAACCCATCAGAACCAAGACAAAGTGCACCAAGAAGATGTGTCACCATTCTCTGTGCCCCGATAGCTAATACCAGAGTCACGTATATCTTCCCATGACTTTTTTCCATGACACTCATTGAAATTCTCTGCACAGTGCAATTTACCAGTAATTCTGTAGCCAAAGCTGTTTATTTCATCATATTACTGAACATTATGTTCTTAAGTTATCAGAACAAATATAAATATTTGAAGCATCAACATTTAGAGGTGTTGCAAAACATTTTAATTTTGTCTTGTTAAATTCAACCAAGCAATCTGTATTGGATTTTAAAGTTATTTACACTGGGAAGACAGATATGTTATAAAACATAATTGCAATTATATTACTTTTATCTCACTTTTGAATTTTTAAAAAACAGCTTCCAAAGTTACATGCATAGATCAACAGTAGATGGGTGTAAAGGATAGCTGTAGATTGAAGCCCCACAGCCCTATACACTTGCCATTGATGAGGGTTGAGCACACGGAGCCTTTAGAAAACTGAAAAATGAATACGCTGAAAAAGGCAGTGCTCCCCTGCTCAGTTTCATGGTTATTTTATGGACGCGTTTCATTTTCAGACACAGCTCTCACTCAATTCTAGCTCGCTGCTTCTTTCGATTCGATTACCAGTTTCTGGAGTGCAACGTTCAAGCATTATTTGTGCAATTACTGTGGAGTGCTGTGCTCAAGGACACAACAGGTGTTGTCACAGAAAGGCCCACTTACATCCGTATTACTTGAGATGGAAGCCACTGATCTTGGAAATGTCAGGGGGTAGAGAATATATATTACGCCACCAGTATTAATTTGATTGGAGATTTTTTTTTTTTCCCACCCTCTTTGAAATCCTGGATAAATTCAGAGATTTCAGAGAGTGTGATCTAAATGGCACCGCTGAGTTCCTTTTGAGTCAGACACTTCCAAAAGGATCGCTAACATCTGAAAACCTGGGGAAATCTCTCTCTTTCTGTCCCACTCACTCAGTCAGTGCTTATTTAATATCTAAGCACATTCCGCCAACCTTTGAGTCAGCAATTAAATATGAATGATTTAATCTGTCATTTTTTTATCTTCAGATTTCCTTTGTTGTAGGATATTTATTTATTTTTGCAGCAAGAAAGCCCTCCTGTGTAAGATCAATAAACTGAAGCTCTGAAACCTCAGAATATATACTATCAATGGTCAATTTATTAGGAACACCACTCTAATTCCAGGTAGGACCCCCCCCCCCCCCTTTGCTCTAAGAACAGCCCAAATTCTTTGTGGCACACATTCAACAAGGTGCTTGAGATGTTTCTTAGAGATTCTAGTCCACGTTGAAGTGATTGTATCATATAATTGCTGTCAAACTGTCATTCTACCTCATCCCAAAGGTGCTCTATTGGATTCAGTTGCAGTGACTGCAGAGGCCATTGAAGTTCACTGAACTCATTGTCATGTTTATGGAAACAGTTTAAGATGACTTGTGCTTTGTGACATGATGCATTACAGCACTGAAAGTAGCCATTTGAAGATGGGTAAATTGTGTCCACTTGGTGGCTGTGGCATTGAAATGATGCTATTAGGAGGTCCAGTACATGCCAAGAAAACATTCCCCACACCATTGTACCGCCACCAGCCTGTGCTGTTGAAACAAGGCAGGTTGGTTCCATGGCTTCTTCTATTCTGACCCTACCAATTGTTTGTCAGAGCAGAAATTGAGACACATCGCCTGATCTGATGTTTTTTCAATTTTTAGTTGTCTATTTTCAGTGAGTCAATGTCCATTGTAACCTCAGCATCCTGTTCTTGGCTGACAAGATTGGAACCCATTGTGGTCATCCGCTGTTGTAACCCAGCCGAGTCAAGTTTCAACATGTGTTCAAAGATGCTTTTCTTCCCACCACTGTTATTTTCTGTCTACTACTAAAGAGTGGTTATTTATAGTCCTCCTGTCAGCTGAAATTAGCAATTCTCTTCTGACTTCTTATCAATAAGGCTCACTAGATGTGTTTTTTGTTTGTTTTTCACAGTGTTCTGTGTGAAAACCCCAGGAAAGCAGGAGTTCCTGAAATACTCAACAACCTCACCACGCTCAAAGTCACTTAGTCTCTCTCTCTCTCTCTCTCTCTCTCTCTCTCTCTCGCACGCTCGCTCGCTCGCTCTCGCTCTCGCCATACCGAAGTTTGATGTGCACATTCACTCAACTGTGTCCGCGTGTTTTATGCACTGGACTGCTGCCACATGATTGGCTGATTAAATAATCGTGCAAACAAGCAGGTGTACAGGTGTTCCTAATAAAGTGGCTGGTGAGTGTAGCTTATGCAGACATATTAACTGCTGCATTTAAATGTTAAAAAAAATACAAAGATTATTTTCAACATCAGTGTTTAGAGCTAAGGAAAATTTTTCTACATGAAAAACTACTTTGACATCACGTCTCCATTTATGGTTCTTGGTCTTTGCATTTTTTTTGTTTAGCTGATGTATTTCTCCAAGCATTATAGAACTTTGTGATCTCCACAATTCACAGCTGAGTAATTTTACCTCCTACTAGAGCAGGAGGTGGGGTTCAAACAGGTAAACACCAAGCCCAGAGGAAACAGCTCTAACCACTAAACTACATGCACTTTTGTACACATTGAGTTGGACATCGTGTTGGAGAAAAGTGTCTGCTAAATGAAAAACTGTAACTGTAAATGAGCTGAAGGTGCTGCAACTGACTGACTACATATTGCACACATTAGGGTGCACAGTGACTGCTTTGTTTAAGTCACGGTAAGAAGACCAGCATTCCATGGTTTTCAGGGCATCAGCATGCCCCTTTGCATGTGGCTACCATGCCCCTTTTTATGTCACAGCCGGAGCTGTATGATAGGCCGTTTGGAACGTCAACAGGGCTCCGAGTTTCAAAGAGCACTCTAAACTTTGACACATGTCCGATAGGAATAGCTCAGACTCAGGCTGACTGTAATTCGCTGTGGCTGAAAGCTGAGCATTCCTCCACATCTCTCTGGCGAATAGCAATGACAAGGAGAAATGTGTTCTTCTCAATAAAATCGCCACTCAGGTATGACTGTGTGTCAGGAACCAGTCTCACGAGCTGCAATTACACAATGTCTCACCTATGGTGGTGTCAGGAAACGTGGGGTCTCTTGGCTGAGATTCCCATCTGCGTGACCTTTGAAGGGGCAACACATTGTTTATCACAGCCAGATGCAGACATAGGATTGTACTTTACATGACAGCAGTGATGCTTACACTCTTTTAGCCAGAATGACAGCGTATATTTGATGAATATTAATAACAAAACATGAGTCACTGCACATTCAGTGGAACCCTGCTAGCATATCCAGACACATTCTCTTTATGCTCATATAAATATATTGACTAAAAAATCATGTCAGCAGTAGTGGAAGACAGTATCTCTCTTGAAATAAGATATGCAAAAGAAAACTTGCAGCCACCCCCATGGGACAGGATAATAATTTTATCTGTGGAAATTGCACTATAAGTAGCTACTATTTATTTATAAGCACGTTCTACTCCCAACATATACGCATCTAGATGCTTGGATGGCCATGTGAATAACACACTTAGATCTTATCGAAGTACTTGACAATTAACAGAGCAGTTCAGACCTCAATAATTAATGTAGCTGACATATCTTTGATGCATTCGGTATTTATTTATGCATAGGCGTGCCATACAGCGTCTAATTTAGAAATGTCTTGTATATGAACATGGTAACAAAAGCATCACCATTTCATCATTCTTTCTGCTGTTCCTGTCTTCCCAGACATCTTTGTTCCTTATGCAGAGCGCATGTTTGTTCTGCACTTGTATACGTGCACATCTCTCATGCTGGGGTATTCTTTCACCATTTTGGCTACATTGTTTTGAGAGAGAAAAGTGGGATGAGAACAAGTGCTCCCGACACTTAAATCGGAGCGGCTGGATAATTAGAAGTGAAATAAAAAGCAACTGCGCAAAGCATTTTCCGAGCGACCCCATTGACGGCGGATGGTTGCACAGGTGTTCCCCCGGGACTTCCCTGCGGCCTTCCTGCAGATCTGACGTGCGCCACCACACAGAAAGCCGCTTCGCGCAAAAACAAAAAACAAAACAAAAAAATAAAGGATAGAGAAGAAAGGAAAGCAGAAGAAAATCCAGACGCATCTTTGCCACATGTATATCGAAGAGAATATTGTACCGATGGATCTAATTAAAAAAGGTGTATAAGCAGATAGATAACAAAGAAATTACATAAATAGTAGGTTAACTCAGAAATACAGAAATGTTGAGAAAAGCAGAGGAAATGTTCTTTTTTTCCGGTTATTAAGAAACACCCAATATATGCTAAATGGACCTACGGGTCTAACACACCACGCCAATACGTATGCATACTTTCACCGGGTATTATTGTTAATATTTTTCAGTCCCCCAATACCTGACAAGTTGATACACCACTGTAGCTATATATTATAAAAACGAATGTGCCAAAAGAGCAAAAACGCCTGATAAACCTTTCATTAATTACTTCACATTTCTGGCATCCATCTTTGCTCACGACTAGGATGTGTTGTAGGTGAAACACAGTAAGATGTGAAAGATGATGTGCAAGCGTGGAAGCGAACATCGTATGAAGGAAAACCATCGCACCGTTACAATTCGGCGCGTCTTTTACCGAACGCAGACTTACTTGTTGAATATAGCAATCCGTAACCCACTACAGCTGAGTTATTTATCGCTTAGATATTCTTGCTGAAGAATCTAACTAACACCTGATACTAATTAATCCCCGAGTATTTAGCAATGAAGACTCAGCAGCTGTGTTACACAGCAAATACTAATTAGAAATATTCTAGTAAAAAATAAATTACAAACTTCTTTCTTCTTTCCGTCTGACATAATCTCTTGAGAATGACCCTTCTGAGACTGTAGGCTAAATGATGGTAGTCGTAATTATTTTATAAGAATAGTTAATCATTTTGGTGCACATTTATTTTTGTAAAAAGTTACAGACAAAATGTGAAAATGAACCTGCAGACCTGTTAAAGGTCACATGTACGCAACAACTGGGGCGTAATTGGACAGCTGGGGGGAAGGACATCACCGCAGGGTCGTATTCCGGATTATGGCGCTGGCCACATTTTCGGAACTATTACTTTTTTACACCGATGTTAGGGTTTTGTAATTACTCGTGCTCTTATTAGTAAGGAAAGTGGTTCCTATTACTGTGTTTAATTGTTATAGCTACTTCTTAACATGGGTTCATTTTTAGAACTCGTGTCGGTAGGTGGCTTCAGGCTGCTTTTCGCATCCTTTTGACATGTTTGTTTTTGCTGATTATTCAGCTCTACCGCTTGTTTAGATGTTTCCCAGCAGAGGCACAAAAGTAACCTTCTGTCACCAGACATTTCAGCACTGGTCACTAGGAGAGCAGAAAAGTGTGGAGAAACTGTCCCTGAGCTGTGGAAGGATAATTACCTTCAACTTAAAAGCCTGAAAGACATAATTGCTTGTCACGGGAAAGGCCTCGGCCGCCACTTTTTGTCTACTTCTCTGAACATTGTCTCGATCAATAAAGCTGGATTCGACAACTGCGTGGGGCTACATCTGTCATCAACCTACCTGTAAAGGCAGGAGATGAGACTCCCTTTGTGGCTTTTAATGATGAATGTGTACTGCAGTCTGCTTGAAAACCTGATTAGCTTTCATTGTCAGTTCTTGGATTCAACACACGAAAATCTGTTCTGTATGCTCCAAATAAACTTATCTACCTCTAATCATTTGGCTGATGCTTTTTTTTTTCCCCAGTGTAACTTCTACTGTTAGGCTACTTAAATTTGTTTACCCATTTATACTGCTGGTTATAATTTTTGCTGGAGCAATTTGAGGTACGTGCCTTGCTCAGGGGTAATACAGAATAATACAGGGGCACTACAACAGAAGGTGGGGTTCAACCTCTTAACTTCTAAGTCCAACGGCAGCAGCTGTAACCACTTCCAGTTTACCTTGCATTACCAAAAACTGTGGCGAACTGTGGTGGCGGAGCAAGCGGCTGAAAAGAAAATCAAATTAATGACAGCCTGTCTATAATGTCGATGCTAACAGAAGACAGTAATCCGCACACAGACATTCGCAACGTCAAGTCAAAAATGGCACATCTGACAATCACGCCCAAAGATCACTAATGTATTTCTGTGAAATGGTGCTCTACAAAGTACCACTCCAAAAATATAAACGTGTTCACTGTAGACCATGGGGTTTTCTTGGGATTACTGTAATCCATCTACTTTGATGGTTGAATTGTTCGTCGTAACTTCAGCATCTTTAGACAAAACTGTTAATTATTACATTTAATCTTCATTCCAAAAAATAATAATTTATTACTATAATAATTTATGTTGTTTTGTCAGATGATGTAATAGTGAATTCCACAGTTAATTTATTTCCAAAGGAAAAACTTCAAGGACACACGTGCATGATACACCAGACAAAAACAAGGGATATAAAACAAATCCTGAGCCTTGTTTTGCTGGAGTTCTGTGGACAGATGAAGGTGGCAGGCCACCAATTCTCCACAAGGTCACAGTGGTTTCTGCAAAAGAGTATTAGGTCCCGAGCCAGCAGCTTCATGGATTACTTGATAGGAAATTGACATTTTCTTCGCATATTAAGCAGCAGTTGGGGTCTGGTGTTGATGGAGAGTTAGTGTGACAGAAGAGGCAGAAAAAGGTGTGGAAGCCACTTTGGGGTTCTTTGCCTGGTGGGGAGGAGGTGAGGAGAAAGCGGGTGAAGTGGTGGACCCTCAGGACTTGGGGTGGGACAAGGAGGGCAGAGACAGTGAGAATGAGTTTAATCTGATCGTCATTCATCCAGGCAGAGATATTGGAAAGACATGCAGAGATTCACAGAGAACTCATGAGGGGGCAGACAGGAGAGATATTGAAGGTTTTTTTTTTTATTTCATCTTTCAGGGGCATATAAATGGGTTTTGAAAATGTAAGAGGTGACAAAATGAGATGAGACGTTAAAGGGAGCATGTAACTGAATTCAAAAAGAAAAGTTATACTTAAGGCAACCACTTCAATGCAATTATGTCACAATAAAAGGTGAGAAAATTGTTGGGACCTGGATTTACCTTTAAAATGCCTACAGAACTTATTTACATGTTTTAATCAGTATGTACAATTTGTAATATGAAAATGAGGTGATCTAGATACAGTTTAAACACTAGAAAAACATCACAAAACACTGCAGAGAAAAGCAAATCCCTGATTAATGTTGTTCATAGGGTGGACGTTTTACTTATGGAATTGGTATTTCCCCTTAAAATATACAATATTGTATATTCATGATAAAAGATGCCATGACGCTTGATGTAACGGTGCTGTAAGAGGAAATTATTACAGTGTGTTGCATAAATGGAGCTTGAAAACTGCACGTGCAACATAATACAAAAGAGATTAGTTATATCTTTAACAAAAACATGTAAAGCAGTGTATTTTATGGAAAATAAAATAAAAATTCTGCAAACTTTTTTCAAAATTTTTTAAACTTTTTCTAACATGGTAAATTATTATGATAAATTACCATTGCTAGTTACTATTAAAACGCTATAGGTGGGAATGCTAGTCAGTGTTTTACTGTATTTCACTTTTATTGCTCACCGCTCAAAGTGTTAGCTGACAAGTTCAAAAGGGACAACTGATGAAAACTGTTTTTTTTTTATTGTTTCAAACTGGAGGTTAGATATTGCGATCTTTGTCTACAGCATGACCCACAATATCCTTTGACATAATTTAATTTGGAACAGGAATGAAGTGGAAATGGGTGGAAAAAAAAAACACTTAGAACACCCAGCTGCCAACCGACACATCAAGCACAACTGAGCTATAACCACATGCAGACAAGGATCATTGTTTCTTGACTATGTTCACATTGGCTAACAAACCACCTGTTAACATTAAATCCTGTGTGTACAGAGTTTGTCTCAGTGCACATGTGGGTTATCTGTCCACGTCCTCCGTCCTCCATTTTCACTATCTGCAATGTTAATGTTACCCAGCTTGACTTTTCCTTCACAGTGACAGGTGGATACATCCTTCGAGCTTTTTACACCACTACCACCACCACCTGAGCAGTCAACTATTTGCTCTGGACTTTTCACAAGGTTTTGTCCTAACTGAAGTCTCTGAATTCAAGACATTTTCCACTCTGTAACACAACATGGGCTCAGATACCAAGCACTGTTCCCTTGCAAAACGTTCATTTAAAGTTTTTGTCTCATTGGGCTGACAAAGATTGGTAAATTGTGCTTCAGTTTAAGCATCTGTGAAATCCCATGGCACCTGGGAGGCTGATTTTAATCCCCCCCGCTGTCGGGTGGAGCGTGTATGAGAAGGGGTTTTCATTTGTTTATGTTCGACTGAGATATCAGGGAGGAATCCCAGCAGTCCTTGAAGCCCATGAAGCTCTTCTTTGCATGCATCAGCAGCTGAATTTACTTGAACATCTGTTAATTCAAAGCCATTTTACGGTCATTTTACTATTTAGCGGTGCCCACTGTTGCTTTTAGTTGGGCTTATTTATTACACTAACAGTGAGTAACAATGATAAGACTGTGATGAAGAATCTGGCTGCAAATCTAAAAATTATAGTGAGGCATGAACATACATCAAAAGTTCTTAGTGTGTGCTGACTTTTGTTTTACTGAAGTAGCTACTATAATAGTAAATCACATCAATTGATGCCTTACTATGTGAAGTGACTGAACTAAGAACTGACTAAAATACTATGTTAAAAAAAATCATTAAATCCTTAAACACTTCCTTGATCACAGCACTTTGGTATTGGAGTCAGGCATCTCTGAATAAATAGTCAAAATAATACTTACTGAATTATGATAATCATCTTTTACAGACAACACAGTAATATTTAACATACAAAGCACAGGCACAGGAAAGGTAGAAAATCTCAACACTGGGATTTTGTTGGTGATTTTCTGCATGTGTAACTTGAAAAATAATGGTTAATTTCTAAAATCTGCAAAATCAAAAAGCGCAAAGGCACTGAACAGTAGTTTTTTTTTCTCAGCACTTGAAGTATATTCTTCTTTTGGCTGGTTTATCTTCATTTTTGATCATGTTGCTTCCCTATCTTTCCTTGCTCTGTCCTCCCTTGCCTGTATCGATCAATATCTTTTTTAACTATGATTTTCTGGGGTCATGGCTATAAACTTCTTGATATAACCATCAATGTAGGCACTAGACTGGGGTGCTGAAGATGTAGATGAGTGGGCCACCTGCAGCAGGTTAGTACCCTGTGGTAAGTTAACCACTGAGAATCAGTATGAAAGCCTGGCATGACTCTGGTCAAACATCATACTTTTCTCAGTTCCCTCTTGACTGTGTAACATAGGTGCAATAATATTGAAACAAGCTTGTATATAACACAGTTGATTATTTTTATCAATATAGTAATACTTCAGTTAGCACTTTGGGGTGTTTTTGATAAATGCAGCAAGAAATGTTGTATGTTGTATGTTGCATAAATGCAGCTTGAAAACTGTACCTGCCCAACTAGTTATACCTTTAATACTAGTGAATAAACAGAACTATGTTGCATTGATAAGAAATTTAAAATTTAAAAAAGACTGAAATGCTTTTGGCTTTTGTATATTTTTAAAAGATGTTAAATAATTATGGTTAAATAGAGGAGGTCAAAGAGCGAAAATAAGGGAGTGCTTTTGAGAAACAGTACTATTAAGAGGTAGTGCAAACTGAAGTATTACTAACCGACATATTTTGATCCCCTCTATACATGATAAATTGTGACATGACTGTTGTACAAAATACTTTTGTTCTTGATGTAATGACCAACCACACTAAAATAGACCCAGCCAGGGGGTCCTTTGAAGGTGCTGCAGCACGCTAACTTTTACAGGATGTTGCAATATGTGCTCAAAAATACATGCATCTGATTGTTGGGGGATGGTGAAAGAAAGCTTTTTACTAAAACAAACTTTCCATTGCATCACCACCAACAGCAGCTGCCTGCTAGAGAAAGTTTTCAAAAATGAGTTTTCCATTCAGTCACCGGAACAAATAATGCTAGATGACCTCTCCGAAGAAGAAGATTTCACCACTGCTCCAGAAGTCACACCATCTCTGGTTGCACTACATCCACCAAATTAGTCCACTTTTCAAAGAAGTGGAAAAGTTGGCTGAATGTTGTTTGTGTGCCTATTGTTTCTTCTGAGGTCTTTCTACCCTTTTAAAAATGTAGGATTTCACAAGGAAAATCTGGATACACTACATTTGTGGGTTGAAATTATGATTAATACTTTTTTAATAAACTGAGAGTGTTCGAAGACTTTAGGCCACCATGTATAATAATGACACAATCAGGACTTGCTTGTGGTGGTTGTACAAGTGGTCCTCAACTTACAAAGGGGTTCAGTTCTGAAGACTTCTGAATGAGAATGAAGTCAATTTTATCCTAAGCTGTAAATGCGGGTATATAAACCACAAGGATGATCATGGACGTGCACAAATGTACAGAGCACTAAATTGTTCACTTGTTGTCAAATGTAAATAAAAACTTCAAATGTGAAACAAAACCAAAAAGTTCTGCGAAAAACATTTGATGAAACAAAACTCAATAGCTGATAGACACCCAAACACAAACTGACACAAAAACAAAAATGTTGCCTTGATGCAAAGTGGCGAGTTGATGTTGTTATACAGCACATTGAGCAGTCATTTTTAGATGTTATGACGAAATGCTGGGACTCAAAAAAAT
Source organism: Arapaima gigas (assembly GCA_900497675.1). Lineage (NCBI taxonomy): Eukaryota > Metazoa > Chordata > Actinopteri > Osteoglossiformes > Osteoglossidae > Arapaima > Arapaima gigas. The sequence continues at coordinate 20,741 of UFQX01000107.1, forward strand.
TTTATAACATTAGTGGGAGGCCATCGTAGGTACGAGTTGTTGTAAGTTGCATATGTGGAAAGTTGTGGACCTATTCTGTATTCATTAACCATGAAATCAAACCACCAGGCTCCCCAACTATATGTTAAAATGTTAAAACTATATGTTAAACTATATGTAAACAATGTAGTAAAAACAAGCGGTCAGGCTGCTGAGCTCCATCATGTCAGGCCCCATCACCTCCACCACCAGTGACCACCTTCTGTGCCTTAACTACTGCCATCCATCACGTGTGCCACTGTTTGTGTTGTCATGCTTATGCGTATGTGTGCATTTGTGTATATGAATCACATGTATTTGTATTTGTGTATCTATTTATTTATCCTATTACTGCACTATTTAAACTTTATATTGTATTATTGCTTTATTAGCATTTGTTAAAAATGTTGTCATTCTCTTAACTTCTTCCCCCTGCTCTGTGCACCGTGGTCCTGAGGATCTTCATTTCGTGCTTGTGTACCTGTTGTATAAGGGTGCTCAACAATAAACTATTATTTATTCTTGATGCTTGAAATGAATAAAGGTTAAGGTTGAGAGTAGAAATTGTAATTTATTTTAATCTGTGGTTATTCACTTAAGTTAGTTTGTCGGTTTAGTTAATAACCAGTAGTGGATGTCCTATTCCTACTGGTGTCGTAGCACATAGATACTATAGCTGAAACACCTTCCACATTTGTTTATATTGGCAAAACTCTGTTCAGGTACATCTAGCAGTACTATGTAGCCCAGAAAAAAACATTCAATTTGTTTGCAGAAAATCTGTCAGTCTTGTTTACAGAAATGAGTTCTAGACAATTTAATTTATCACAAAATACCTGCAGTGTCAAAACTTAACTTTCTGTTTTTTTTTTTTAAATCACATAGTACCCTGCATTTGTGAGTTTCATTAGAGTTTATTTTAAATTTTGTGAAGCAGACAGATATTAAGCTTAATAATTTGTTAATTAGTAATATGTTGCCATTATGAAGGAAGCATAAAATGATGCCACAGTTTATTTCTCAGTCATCCTGAGCTGCAGCTTGTGGTGACTCCCCGCACAAACATTCACATGTAAACACCTTTGCGAACATTTAGCTTAATATTTCTGTCACATCGCAGGTTAACAATCCCTGTGAAAGATTACACAGATTTCCGTTTTTGACCGCCTTATAATTACAGCTGCTCACATCCCAGTTTGCCTGAACTCAATCAATCACAGTTGCTCTTGCTGGTGTAGGTTCTCACAACATACAGAAGGTTTCAAGCTGACCTTTGGCCGGGCACAGTTCCACTGTGTATTAATATTCCCACAAACAGCACCTTCAATGCGTTGCCCTAGCAAAATCCTTCATGTAATCGCTGTAGCTGCTTTTCATCTGTCATCATTCATATCACATTCACATCTCCAGCAGAAATCAGGACTTCCACGGTCAAAGCATACTTCTGCTTATAGAACCAACTTTTATTTTCCTTTTTTTTCTGTTTTCACAAATTGCTTTGCGGTACAGATTGCCACACCCTCAGCAATCTTCAAATAAACCTTCTCCTTTATGGTCCCCAGCGACAGGAACCCAATTTATCCATCTCCAGGGAAACCTGTAACAATAGCTATCCTCACGGCTTGCATAGCAATCCTGTGCACAAGGTACCGCACATCCATCACAGGAAAAAAAAGAAAAAAAAAAAACTTTAGAAGCCCTATATTTTGGCTGGCTGATTTCTGGCATCACATTTCCTAAGTTACACAGTCATTCAGGTTTTAATAACCCATGAGTCCTATTTCGTCCGACTTAAAGGGCACAAAACCATCAGATTCCATCAGAGACATTAGTGCCAACTTTACGAAGAGTCACTGCATTGCACATTTAAGACTTCGCTCTAAAGTAAGCTTAACCAAGTGTTTTGTGTGAGACCGACTGCCATTCCTGTGAAACACATCACAACCTTAAAATAAAGCAATCAAAGACAGAGAGCCAAATGCACCTTTTCATGGTCTTGACTTGTATATCGCTGTTTTCTACACACCTCCAGACCTGCTACATCCAGGTCGATGTAGCAATAATGTAGTAATTCCTTGCCTGTTGATTTACTTTCTATGAAAACCCCGAAACTTATTTCTGCTTGGAAAGTCACTTGTAAAAAATTATAAATCACTGTAGTCTTTGTTCAAGATCCATAAAAAAAGTATGAATAATTAGACTATGTTTTTGAAGGCTTTAGAAGACATTTGAACATATATTTCTTTTTGATTGTGGCAGGATTCTTTAAACAGGAGGATCTGAATATATCTCTCTACACACGACTGGTTCTGCAGAGCTGGATCAGGGTTTCTCACTGCCATTTGACTTAAAATACCCATTACATTTAAAACAGGACATGTGGAACTAGCTCGGTACTTAGGGCTGTTTTTCCACACTTTGAATAACTGCCAGATCACTGTAGATCTACTAGCATAGATTTGACAGTTAAATAGAAACATATGGGGAAGGTGTATTTTCAACTTAAAATTTCATGCATAGTAATAAGTGAGCACGGTGACTTTTTACCAACAGGTTACTTATTCAAGTCCCAGGAGGGATCTATTGTTGTGCTCTTAATAATAATTGGGCGGAATAGCTTTAGCAAAATATTCAGTGCTATGAATGTGTTGAACTGTAAGCTCCATTCAGTGTAAGATTATTAAAACAATGTGTACACAGGAATCCATTTTTTTCTACAATACCCCACAAACCACAAAGACTTTTAGCATAACCAGCCAAAAAAGTTTTTTTTTTTTAGATAAAACTTACAATATCAGATCACATTTGTTTCTCCGCGTTTCGTCCTCATGTTCCGAAGCAGATGTGCTCTGATAATAATTCACTCACACTGACAATTGTGGCTTCGGTAAAAGTGGATGCAAATGACTGCCCATTACAAAGCCATTAGCACAACTAGATAAGCTTTAAGTTAAAACTTTTGTTAATGATTGCTTCATTATTCAGTGTTTGTAAAATACAGCTATTTTCAATTAATAAATTTTGTTCAGCTAAACAAAGTAGTTAGACTTTTTTGGAGGAGCAGTCATAGCTGATATGCTTCATTATACTATATAATTAGGTTAAATGCCTTTTAACATTTAATCACAAAATAATTAAGCTAAGCACTTAGCTTAAATATGGATGCAATTTATTCACCTCCTCCCACCGTGTGTTATGAGGGAAATGGGGTGCTCATAAATGGAAAAGGAAACTGGTGATGCACTTTACAAATTATCATTCTCTACTTTGTCCTGATGCAAAAAAAAAGTAAAGGACAAACAAAGAGCTAAACAAGTGAGCTTATTTAATGGGTTTTGAGACCTGTCTTTAAAATGATCAATTTGAATGTTCCACACCTATGGAAATTCAATTTATTTTTTTATATCATGTTAAACTTGAGTCCCTTGAGAGGTAATTTAAACTGTCATGGAGAATAATCCCATACTTTCCAAGGTTGAGGAGAATTAGCATTTTTGTACAGCGCCGTGTCTGCATAAACTTATTATAATATTTCTGAGCAAAGGCCAGTACCCATGAAGACGTGCATGCCTTAAACTTTTTTCATTTTGCACAGCTGGATGTTTACTGAAGCAATTTTAGATTCAGGATCAAGGACCCTGCACAAGATTACAACAGCAGGCTGCTTCCTGAGATGTACCTCCTGCCTGCTAAGGGAAGTGGCCCATGTGTACACAGACTTTGGAATTACAAGGGTGTGCGACTGAGCGATCTGCTCCTACTCACAGGGTAACATATTATTCCGCATGCTGTGCACACCGTATAGTGTACATGAACAGCAGGTTTCCTATGTAAGACTAAAAAAAATTCCAAACCAGTAGCTGTATTTTCTTTGGAGTAGGGAAGATATTGTCTAGCCTGATAATTCGATTGCAGCGAGAAATTGTGCTTGTAGTGGAACCTACAGAGAAGAAAACCAATTAAGAGTAAAAACAAACTTCCAAATAAATGTCAGTGTTAAACTCAGGCAAACCTGCAGTATGCCAATGTCAGTTTTCAATAAACAGTGATTTATTCTAAAGGTTAGTTTTTACTAAGAATTAACAGAAGTGCTGTAAGTCCTTCCAAGTCCTTCAGCAGATGTCAATGTTCCTCCCAAGAAAAAAAAAAAAGGCCAAAAGCTGAGCTGATTTCAGTGGGGCTCTGTGCCACTAGCAGGATGTAAATGGAAATTTTGCAGTGGCAGAATGCTGTTCTGACTCAGAGATCCATTTCTAGCCAACTAGGACACCTTGACCAAATTATGGATGCAGCTGCCTTCAACAGACATGTTGGATACCTGCAGAAAACCAGTCAGATACAGTAGCGGACGTCCATGTTCAAAGGCCAAAACTTATTTGCACAGTACCTGTGTAACCTGCATTTTGTAAAGGAAGCTGTTGTGTTTGCAGGGAGAGCATCACACGAGCATGCACCCTGCTTCCATGGTACCTTGCTGGCAGCAGACAGCTTTGTGGAGGACTGATTTTTATTTTTTTCATAAATATAATGCATAAGAGTGGAAATAAAAAAAAAAAAGACAAATAGATGAGAGAAGTTCATGTTCTCCAGCTCCAGTAAGGTTTCCCATGCTGGCATCAGGATGGTTCTTCAGTTCTCATCTGTCTCCACTATGCAAGACCAAGCCATAGGTGTAGCATTTCTGACTTAACCAGAACTACCTTTTACTTAAACTACCTCTGCCGAATTTAACATCCGCAGTCTCGGTAAAACTGAGAAAATGGAATGCCCTTGTTCAAGAATTAGATATAACCACAACAGACCTGTATTGAGGTAACAAAGAAAGTAGGACACGCGTTTATTGTGTGGCAGGAAAAAAATGAGTCTGATGTATTATTACTGCTCTTTTTATGACATTCATGGATCTTCTGCAATTATAATGGGGGATGGATGTTATGACAAAATTTGTGGTGATTCATATTATAGTAACAGTGCAGCATATTAAGTACTCCCTCTAAAATATATCTTTGTTAATTGAAAAAGAGCCCTGAAGAGCTACTTGAACACATTTCATATACATACACACAAAGCCATGCAGAGAAATGAAGCATTATTCACTTTGGAGCCCACCCACAACCATGCCTGAAATATTAAACACAATTTACTCATTATACCAGTTTTATTCCTGCTCTGGCTTTTGCTGGACAAGCATACAAAACTGAATTTAAAAAAAAATTAATTATTCAGTGAAGTCTCAAGTGTGCTTTATGAAAAAAAAGAATTTGAGCATTTTTTGGTTGTGATGATAGGACAGGGCTACCTAAGGTAGACATTTATTGAGGCGGAAGTACAAAACTAAACAGATATCCTACAAATGATAAAGCATGCAGTAATAGTTTTGAATCATCGCATCAATATAAAGGGAAAATATTATCATCCAAAATAATGTTTTAATATACATTTTTTGACTCATTTACAACACATTCCTGCACTCAGAAATTACACGCAAAGTGGTCAAAGTAGTGAAAACACAATGAACATAAGAAAAATTCGCATGATTTAAAATAGTAGTGGCACGGTGGCTCAGTGAGTGGCACTGCCACCTTGGTGCCTGAGCTAGTTGCACAAGAGTTTGCATGTTCTGCCCACGTCAGTGTGCATTTCCTCTCATAGTCCAACTGCATGCATTTCAGTTTACTTGGTCACTCTAAACATCCCATAGCATGTGGCCATCCTGTAAAGAACTGGCATCCCATCCTGGGGCAGTTTCATAACCTAGTACCCGGTGATTCTGGGGTACGCTCAAGACCCTCGACCTTGCTCAGGACAAGCAGTTGATGAAAACAGATGAATCGATTTAAAATAAGTTGCACAGTATCACTATTGTGCAAAAATTGTGAAATCCTACCTTTATTTTTAGCCATAACAGCTGAAAATTTTAGCCATGAAAACCTCATGTCAGTCTGAGTCTTAGACAGATGACAAGTGGGCATCCAGCTGGTTACAGCAGAGCAGCTTGTAGATATCCATCAATGAAACCTGCAGGTCAGACAAAGCAGAAGAAGATGAACAGATGAGGATCAACAGTGTAACCGTCGTAGGAGAAACCCATAAACAGAAATAAGTTCTGCAACTGGTGTGGCACATGGAGTGAAAAGGCTGGATGATGTTAAATTACACAGCAAAGCCCAGTGCTGAGGAGATGGAGGGGGTGGAGGTGGGGACTGAGCAGTGTGTCTGACATGATCACCTTTGTCAGTACTCAGACAGAAAAAAAGCTGAAGTGTATCTGCCAATAGTCTGTAAATTATTATTGCTGTTTTTGTTGTTGTTGTTACACAGTTGTACAGTAGATGTGATATTACTTGCAGATACAACAGATTTGGGGTCTTATTATTTGTTATTAAAGCTGGAGAATGGAAAAACATAAACAGTATATGCATATATAAATATTTATGAATGGGAATGGTATGACAAATGTTGTTTTTATGAACTTCATAACAGGCCTATTTCAGAATGAAAACTACTTTTTAATGTAGTAAGGGACTCTTGCATACAAACAGACAGGACAGGAGGAAAAAAGCTGGCTGCTTTAACGAAAGGTGGTCAGTAAGTAATACTGCTGGTGGAGAAGTCCCCAGTGGACACTTACTGACACCACTGCATGGTGATGGTACCTCATCACTTATTCATAAAAAATAAAAAAGAAGCATTGGATTGACCCCCAGTTGATTCTTGTGTTTTTTTTTATCCGCAGGGATTTCCACATAATAGCTTTGAGATCCGGCAGAGTTCACAGACAGTGCGGCTGTGACTTGTAGGTACCGGTGTTTGAATCACGGGTCAATGAAGAAATACGAGGAGAAATCAAATCCAATGTCAGGGGACTAAAGGTAGCTCAAAGAAAAAAAAAAGCCCTGAAAATTAGTCTGCAGCATTTATTGTACTGCGGTCTTCGTTCTAAAATAATACTTTATATTGAGGGTCGTGCCCTCACTGTCATCAGCATTAGCTGTAATATTAATGCACTCGGATGTTGATTGTTAGCTTTCGATAATGATGGAGGACAGTGCTGGAATGGTGCAATGCTCTGAAAAGCTGAAAGTAATTCCCGGAGAAGATTATAAGTTGTCGTCTGGGAATACAACGCTCGGCTTTGTTTAACAATCCTACAGCTATCAACTATGTCAGCAATCTCTGAGGCAACGGGGAAAACCGCAGCCTGGGTGTGTTCACCGCGTATATATTGAAATAAGTTCACCATCCTTTTCAAAAAGCAAGTGCTTTGTTCGGTGAAAAAACTGCTGCGGCTGTTTTACAGTTCGACCACATTGCTTTGTAATGGCAAAGTGGACTTTGGATCGGTTTTGTTCTGTAATTTTGGGACAGTGGCCGAGGAAAGTATTTTCTCCCGTCGTAGGCGTCTCTCTCTTCTAATGTGTTGAGCGCTCGGTGGTCCTCATTAGCGGCTGCTGATCCGCACGGTGAAGTCAGCAAATTCAGCCTGCGCACTAATTACCACCAATAAAAACCCAAACACAAGCGCTTAACAACTAAAGACGGTATGGGAAAAACTCCTGTGACAGAACAAAACCATTGAGCTAATAAAGCAAAACTGAAATTTTGTGAAATACTTCAGTGTTCTGTTTATTGCACCGGAGCCTTTCTGCAGGAATCCAAATAAATCGATAAATCTTTGATTTACGCAATGTGAAATGTCACATTTCCGTATGAAATGAGGGCGTAATAATACCTTTGAATGTTTTGTATTCAACCCAGGTATGACCACATGTAAGCAAGGTTTTTGCTGTAGGTTTCAAAGTCAAAAGGTACTGCTGATGAAGGATGTGGTGGAAAATAGGGCTGGCCTGCTCCCAGTAAAGAATCCAGGGATACCTTATACCCGACACCATCGTGGTGATCTGGCTAACTCCATGGCTTCATGGTCTCCCCTTCAAGTTCAACCTGCAGCCCTGACTGCTTCTTATTAGATCAGCCTCTTTATTTCAGGTTTTGGGATAAATGCATTATTACAGAACGGGGTCGTCACCCCCATGACCAACTGCGAACCTCAAGGATCTAGTTGAACAATTTACACTGACTAATTAGATCTTAAACACATTTCTTTGGACTTTATCAAAGTTTTCGCTGATGACCCCTTTGTCCTCAGGAGGTCAGCATATACCAAAAACATAGTATAACAGAAACAGCATGCCTCAGCCCAATTTCTTCTGCATCTTGAGCAAGGTAGTGAAAAGGGTGGAGGGTGCCTCCCCAAACCTTGAACCAAGTGAGTCAGGTTCCCCCTTAAGGGCTCCTCCTGTAGACACTGGACCCATTGGCCTGAGTTGGCACATTTGTAAGTTTTTTTTTTGTACCAACCCCCAGCAGTGAAAAACATCCACTGGCCATCAGGTGACTCAGTGAGTGTCTCACGTCTTCCTCTGGGCCTTCGTGTTCAACGGAACTCTAAGTGGTCCCCCTTGCAACATAACCTCCATTTGACTGCACTCTGTCCCCTGTCATCATACCACAGTTCACTCATTTATTTATAGCAACAACCAAATTACTACCAAATATTTAGCCTTGTTTTTATGTTATTTTCTAGCTCATACCCACTGAATCTCCTAATAGATAATTCTTCAGTATCCAGAAAATGCATTGTGTCGAACAAGTGGTCAACTGAAGAGCAACAATCTGATTGTGGAAAGAGATACTATACTCTCAGCAGATTGGAGGATGTCTGAGGTTTATCTTTTTTGGTTGATAGGGTGGTATATACTGTATTTAAAGGTGACAAAACACCTGTGAAACCTGATTTGCCAGGCATTAGCAATGACCTGAAAGATAGGTCATTCAGATTTGGTGTTGTGCTCCATGGCATATGTCCACTCTTCTTGTTAGTGCATTCTCACAGGCCTCTTGAGGTGCTTATGTTTCTCCCTGTTACCAGTTGATATTATAAAGCACCTCTAAATCAACTGAAATGAGGTAGAGGTGCAAAGTATATTGGAGAGTACAGTGATGGCAGTAGTGTGGTACTTAGACCGTCAAAAAGTCAGAAAGTGACAAGCTACTACCAGGAGATTCTGAATGATATATAAGGAGGACTGCTTGACATGTTTGCAATGAGGAAGCTTTGTGATGAAAACAGTACATAGGATTTTTTTTCTCTCTTGTTTAGAATCACAAATTGCCTGCTTCAGTAAATTTGAGGAGAGGAACGTGTCAGGCAAAATGAAGAGGTGCAAATAAGAACCTTTGTTAATATTCCTGATAACTCAGAAGTCAAGAAGTTTTGACACTGTCCTTAAATTAAAAAATCAAACATTTTTCTTTAGCATCCACCCATACACAACCACACTTCGGTCTTCTCCAATTTCCATAATGTGCTGATATTTATAAGGATGTTTAAGATATTATGTACTGTAAGTGCAGTCAAGTGAAAGTGGAAAAAATTAAAATTATTAAGTAAAAAGCATTAATTATAGGCTGAAAACTAACAAAAAGCCTTTAACATATTTTTGTTGATGTGTTTTCCCTAAAGCAAGATGTAAAGGTAGGTTTACACACTAAGTTATATTATGTACCGATATAAAGAGCAGGATAATTTATACGAGAGGATTTCAGGAAAAGTACACTGATCAAGGGTATCACAGTGCAAAGGGATTTGAAACCAGGTCCATTAAGTGGGAAGTGATAACACCAGCTACTAGACTACCTGCTGGCCTTGGTGAAAAATGTAAATTTGCTCTCTGCTTGAATTTGTTCTTAAACCCATTTAGCCTGCTGATATTGCTTAATTCATTCCGAACAAACTCAAAGCATTAATTAAAAATATGAAGGGCACCTGGTGTAACCATCATAGTGAAAGACTGGCACATTTTTCTGAACTGAAATAGATCCTTTGGATGAGGAAAACCAGCACTGTTCTGCTTAGTTTAAATTTAATCTGTTAACATTAACAAGAACGGTGTGAAATAATCACATAGTAAGGACTTATAGCATGTTTTATTTCTTTTTTCTCAATGGCAGCACTCCAGAAGAAGTCTTAAAGTATAGCATCCTCCACGTACAAGTAGAAACACAGGCTTACCAAGAAAATCCAGCTGAAACAGGATGTTCAAATTCTCCAGCAAGTGTACTCAGTAAGGGATTGTCATTCATCCCTTTATGCTCTCGTGAAGTGTAAGCCTTTTTAAGTTTGATACCGAGAGGTTAAAACTTTTCAAAAATTTAAGAGCAAAATGTTATTATGACAACTGGGGCTCTGACAGATGTAAGTGGTTCATTAGCAGACCTGAAAGCTGACGGGCAATTTTTCACGCTATTTTTCTCTCTGCACTGTGTCTTTCTCAGTGCTCTTTTTCAAAAGCTAATTTTTGCTTTGGTACTTTTCTCATCAGTGTTGACTGTGAACAAATATTACGAAGAGTTTAATTAAATGTGCACTACTGTATTTATTTTATTTTAACAGGCTGATCCGTTTGCTGTTCAAAAACTCACCTGACTAAATTTTGTTTACTACATACTGGCAATGCAGATCACGAATTTCTACAACTGCATGTATATTCATTACATACAAACAATACCACAACAGTTAGCGTTCATATATTTTCACTATTAAAAATGTTATTACACTTGTGTAGCATGCTTACATATGGTACTGTCAGTTAATGAAAGCCATCCCTGCATTAATCCATTTTCAGCATCTTCTTTGTCCTCTAAACATCCCCTAGACGTGGTGGTTGGGCACTGAGACACTTTCATCAAAAGTCACTGTGTCTCCCCCCTTTTAATTTGAGCCACTGAATCAAAAAATGCACACTAAATTCTTCTGACACTGGCAAAAGATGGGACCAGTCTTCAGGACTCTTCTGAACAGATGATTTATATCTGAGCAAAGTTTGCCTACCAGCTTCCCAAAAGGTGTAACTACAAAATCCAAATCATTGCCAACAGCTGTCTAGTGTTTAACGTGCAAGATGCAGTTCTTTTTTTTCATGTAATTTTACACACATTATTCAGCCTCAATACATTTATATAAGGTTTAAACAAGTAGCACAATGTTTTACTACATATTCATTTCCCTATTTAGCTTGACATAAAGAGGCTATTCAAGTCCATAGGTCTACATAACTTTATCTTATACTCTGTACATTTTTGTGTATTGTATGAATAGCCTGGAGAGGTGGTTAGGAAGGTAGCCTTGAATCATTGTTTTTTATTCATATATTTTTTGTTTTTGAATCCTTTTATTGCCTTCTAGCTTTTCCCCCATCATCCCTTGACTGACAATTCGTTCCTGAAAAAGCCGCGTGAACCGAAAACACGAAAATCAAAACCACTATTCCTGTTATGTCTTTTGGGAAAAAGAATGATCCGAGCTCATCCAAAAACCCCCAAACCAACTTTTCCTAGCATCTCTACGACACTGTAACATACCTTGTAGCACACACACAGCAGATTATCGCACCGCACACACACGGCACATGCACGTACATGCGCACACATGCAAGTGGGGATCGTGCTGGTCACTGTAATGAGTTGGTCTGATGTGAGGGAAACGTCTACTCACATTTGTAACAAACAAAACTAAGTTTATTGTGTGTGTTGTGTCCATTTTTTGCACATTTTTATTTTCTTGGATGGTACGTGAATCAAGTAATGGTATTAAAACTAAAATCTAGTGAAAACAAATAAATAGAAAGGACGTAAATCGAGAGATGCCTGTATTTGTATTATTCTCTGCTAAGCACTCTTTGGCAACCTGGTTGAAAAAGAAGATAAAGCTCAACTTAATGATGTAATTAAGATTAAATCTCTGTAACGAATCTTAAATTAAAATTGTATGTTTGACTTTACTGAAACAAAGGTTGCACTGAACATTCTACATGGTCTTATATAAACAGTTTCTGCATGTCTGAATGCCTGTCAGCCTGAAACATATCCCATCATGTTCTACCATACCACTTCCACATCTGGGTCATCACCCCTGTGAATTTCTGTTTCATTGTCTACATTTTTGGTTCCTTTTTTCTTTATGTCCTTTAGTGATACAGTCTTATAGAATGGCTGCATCAATATTGAAATGCATTACCCTGTGACTCCTTGCAGTACATAACTGATCTTCCAAGACCTAATTAAAATCATTGTTCCAGTTTCATTGTTAAAAGTTCTTAGATGTATTACTTTAAAGGCACGGCACTGACATTCAACATTTTGTAACTGCAGAAATATAGAAATAGAGAATTCATCCCATCCAACCATGCATCCATTAACAGCTTAATCCTAAGTAGGAGCACTGTGGTCCAAAGCCTATCCTGAAATCATTTGGCACTTGGCTTTGAAACAACCCCCGGATGAGACGCTAGTTCATCACAGGGTTAGAGTATTCATTCTGAATGAAAAATGTGTTGATGTGAAATGTATACAAATGGATAGCGGGGTGTCTACATTGTACAGCTTTGCCAGCTAATGTCTTCTAAACCTTGAGAATTACTTATGCAAAGCCAAAGCGTATCGATTTTTTTCATCTTTCTCTTTGCATACAGCACATTAATGCAGCATTATTCAGCAGAAGAAAACCCAGTCAACTACGTGTGAAATATATACTTCAAGAGAACATATCACTTAATAGTTCTATTGCAGTGTCTGTGGAAGGAAAAATCGATCATTTTCTTTCATGGCTTTGCCTAATTTATGGGTAGAGTACCGATCGATTATCATCCGCTACATCTTTTGATGTAAAGGTAGATTTTGGTAGATTTTGTAAGTTCACATTTGTCCTGGGATGCAGCAAAGAGTGCTGACCATAGAAGACAGCACTGCGCAGTGACACGACACTAGTGACCAGTTAATTGTGCGAGGACAGTTATTGCCAGCACAGGCATACTGCTCACATTAAAAAATACGGATAACACTAAATCACTTGGCAGGCACAAATCTGTGGTGAGTACAAGGCAACAGCACTGAAGGCAAAAATACAATACAAACAAATAACACACAGTAGAAAACACAAGTAAAATATCGCAGTCAGCAATATTACTGCTGCATACTAGTAAGCAAATATTAAGGCAACAAAAAAGTAATAATACATAACTGAATATACGCAAAGGCAAGACAGTGCAATTCAATACACATCAAATGGCAGCATCAGCAGTAATTTTTTTTTGTCCATTCGTGCACCTTAATAGAAACTACAGTACACACAATTTGGCTACTTCGGAGATAAATGAAACAACCACTTTTTTTTTTTACAGTATGTAATTTACATGGATCTTTTCCTTGCTTTCGCAGCCCATTGACTGCCACCTTCTCAGTGGAGATTAGTTAGTTTCTGTGGGGAATTCTCATCAGCCTGTCATCAGTACTAGTGAACCTTGGACTGACTACAAGGTGATGAGCCTTCCACTCCCACCACAGAGCATGTTTTTCTCTGAATGAAAATGAGATCTCGCAAAACACACAGACCTGCATGTATAATGTATTCTGAAACACGGTACAGCTAGTTGAGCGACTCTTCCCCCTGAGGCATAAGTTAGTTCATTTTGTTTTTTTCTTGGTCTCAAGCTACAATCAAAAATCAGCTGCTTTAGTTTTTTTTTCTGTTTTAACCAAACTTCTGAATTCTCTCCTTAGTATGTATGAAGTGGCCGCCATCTGCAACATTGCCCCAAACCCTGACACCCGTTCTGGGATATTTTGAAGAGCCTCTGTCCATGTAGCAGAATAATGATGCCGCTGTTTGACATCACGGAGCAACGTGCCACAGTATGCTTTCTTGGGCATGTTGACATTTTGTCACTGGATGTCGCGGTAGGAGCTCTCCTTTCTGCGGATCAACTATGGATGAACTGTTTATTATTTTCCCTCCCAGCGGTTTTGAGAAAACCTCAGGTTCTCTGCCTGTGTCTTCTGGGCTACAAGTGGGCAGCACCAGATTGGTGTCAGTTTTATTGGGTCATTGGGGCACATGGTTTTTTATCAAAACACATAGTTCGCTGTGCATACGCCAGTCCTTTGGAAATATCCCCAGTAGCAATGTTTTTTACTGTATACACAGCAGTTGGGGATGTGGTTAAGGACACAGAATTTTCAACTTGAAGCTGCCTGGATTGAATCTCAGTCATAATTAAGGTACCCCTCAGCCTGGTAGGGTATGAAGCTGTGTGGGTCAGATTGCATCTCAGTATGGACAGAAACCAACACAGTGTGACTGGAAACATTAACTCTGTAAGAACTGAGGGTGGTATGATGTTGCAGCAGGTAGTGATGGGGCCCCGAAAACATGCTAACATTGCATTGGATTAAACCAGCTGCTCTGATTTCCTCCACTGTACACAGATATCTGTTTGAGGTATACTGGTGACTTTCCAGTACAATTAGTGCGCGTGTTTGTGCTGTGGTGGACTGGTGTTCCATTCAGGATGCATGCTGCTTCAAAACCTATGATTCTACGATAGGCTCCATCTACAAGTGGTTATTAAGAATCAATGAATGGATGAATGTATACCTTCCTCATAGACTTTGTAGACTCTGGTATGACTGTATCATGCACCATAAAATGATGCATTTCTTATACCAGGTTGGACCCCAAGTTGTTCTAAGAACAGCCTGAATTCTTCATGGCATGGATTGAACAAGGTGCTGGAAACATTCCTTAGAGATTCTGTTCCATGTTGACAAGATTGCATTGCATAATTGCTGCACATTTGTCACCTCAGATTCATGCTGCCAATATGCTATTCTTCCACATCCCAAAGGTGCTCTATTGGATTCAGATTTGGTGACTGCAGAGGTCACTGAAGCTCATTGAACTCATTGTCATGGTCATGGAACCGGTTTAAGATGACTTGTCCTTTGTGACATGATGCATTATTATGCTGGAAGGAGCCATTAGAAGACAGGTGAATTGTGGCCATTAAAGAATGTGCATGGTCAGTAGCAATACTCAGACCTATGGCATTCAAACAATACTCAACTGGTATTAGGGTATTACAAAGAAAACATTCCCCACATCATTACACCACCAGCAGCCTGAACTGTTGACACAAGGCAGGTTAGTTCTATGGCTTCATGCTGTTTATGCCAAATTTGGATCCTACCATCTGCATGTTACACCAGTGGCTAACAAGAGTGGAACCTGAAGTAGTTGTCTGTTGTTGTAGCCCATTCGGCTCAAGGTTCATAGTGTTATCCATTCAGAGATGCTTTTCTGCTCGCCACTGTTGTAAAGAGTGGTTAGTGTAGCCTTCCTGTCAGCTTGAACCAGTCTGGCCCTTCTCCTCTGACCTCTCTGATCAATGAAGGCATTTCTGCCCACAGATCTGCATTCAATTGATGTTTCTTTTTTGTTTTTCGCACCATTCTGTGTTGACTCTGGAGACCATTCCGAAGTTTGATGTGAAAATTCACTGAAGCACATCTGTGTCTTTGCGATTTTATGCATTATGCTGCCTCACGATTGGCTGACCAGATAATTGCCTGAACAAGCAAGTGTACAAGCATTCCTTACAAGTGGCCAGTGAATCATATATTCTTTTACCACATAGCACCTTGGTACAGAGAAAGACTTCCAGTTTGTTTGTTTTGTTACTGTTTTTTATCCTTAAGGGGAAGCAAAAATTCTCTCTTTCAAGATAGAAACTTTTCAAGTCTTGTGGACTTGAGGCATGATTTTTTTTCTTTTCTTTAAAAATGAGACTGAGGCATCTGCTCAAAGCTAAAGTGCATTACAAATTAGTAAAGCTGGATATAGAGGTTGTTTTTCCATCATGGTATAGCAGGCTGGCCAGTCCCTCAGAGAGAGAAATTGGTTTTTTTTCTTTTACTATATGAGCTGAACCTTTGGTCCTCTACGATTACCCAGCAATCCATTTTTATTGAAGTTAATGCTTCAAGGTAAAAACACAGGATATGAGTAAGGAGTCCAAGGACCTTACAGTAAAGTGCCAATCAATTTCCATCATAACCGAATCGTAGCGTGATGCCTGCTATTTTGAACCATAAGAGTAGACTGGTCACACAATCGAAATCAGCTGGAATTTAGGACACTAGGTGGCTGGATCTAAATTCATCTCAGGTTAAAATTCATTCTCGTGGATTTCTGAGAAAAACAAATTAATTTCAGGTACTCGGTGTTTGAATAATCATGCATTACTTGTTGCGGCAATTTATCGCTCTTTTATGCAAACACAGCAGAGGGTCGGCTAAACACAATAATTACTCATAAGAATTCAACTTGCTTTCAGAGTGAAACCTTTGTAAAGGAATTCTGCAGTGTTCCTCCAGAAGCAAGTCTGAAAAATGAAAAAGAACAATCATGACTATTATTGCACCATTAATCATATAATCTTAAATTTAAAAATTAAGAAAGATGATGATTGTGCAAATGTCAGCATCTCCTTTCTATCTGGCCTCTCTGGAGGTGTGCTAATCATTTCGTCTCATATGGAAATTGTTTATGAAAAATATACACTTTCTGCAGAAGGCAGCTCTCCTGAGTGGGTTCTGTGCCAATGGGGAACAATAAGATGCTAGTTCGCAATTTCCCCTCACTCCTCAACAAAGGGAAAAAAGATTATAGCTTCCAGGGTGAAAAATGATCATATCATCCTTTCTAAAAAAAAGAGAAAAGAAAAGAGTTTTGCTGTTTAATATCTCTGTCACTTTTGCAATATACAACCATCAATAGGTGTTCTGATATTCATAGTATCTATCAGTACAACTTTCATAGTAAATATTAGTGATTTGTTGCAATTTCAATATTTCTCATTGGCAGTTAGTGCAAAGATAATGAAAAACAAGCAGTCATCCAGTTTTACAGCTGGGCATTATTGAAACACAGTTAATAGTGCAAGATATATTAACAAAATATTGACTTTTTTATCTTTTGTAGCAAAAACAAATAGACTGAGTTGCCAATTTATTAGGTACATCAAGCACGCTGTATCTCCTCTGGCTTTCAGAACAGCGCGAATTTGTCAGGGCATGAATTCTACAAAATACTTGATGTGTTTTGTAGGAATGTTGTGCTATAAGTAAATGATTGTGTAATAGATGCTACAAGTTGGATAGGCCCCACAAGTCTTTTCCGCTTTATCCTAGATGCTCAATACGGTTGAGATCCAGGGACCGTGCAGACCACTGTGGCAATGAATAGTCCATGGGATGATTCGGTGATGGGTTCAGAGTTTAAATATTTTTAATAAAACGCGTAGATGGCTGCATATATTGTATATATGTATATATATACTGTATATATGTCCAATTGCTTGCACATTTCACCATTGACTTATGATCTAATCATAGATACATTTCAGTGTCATACCATTTACTACACGTGCCCACAATGTGTTCACCCTCAAACAAGTTATTATTAAACATACGAGGATGGGTGTTAACTTTCCTTGTTTAACTCTTATACCATTAAAAAAAGTATTATGTATCTGCGTATGAATTTAATTAACATTTACACAGAAGTGCAGTGTATAAGTTACTAATAAAAGAGGTGAAAAAAGAGAAAGAAACAGCAACAGCAACACACAGTGTAAGAAAATGCCAAAAACAATATTTTGGGGTCTTAAGCGCAACCATCGTCACAACATTTAACGCCACAAAGCTCAGCAAGACTCCACTGCCTTGTTGTTGTTGTCAGAATACAGTCTAAGGGGCACCATTGTTCCTTCCACTTTCTAAGTACAAGTTATTTTGCTCTCAGTCTCCCAACGAACACGTCCCACGTGATCCTGATGATTCCAATGCAATGGGACCTGACGTTCAGCGCGTGGGATTGGGATGCTGGGAAGCCCTCGGTGGGCCCATGTGATCATCTCCCACAGCATCTCTGCATCATTCACAATATTGGATTTGGCACGAGGCCGTAATGAGCGGCGGCGGCAGCTTCATGTGTCCAATTACTGACAGCGCCCCACGTTCACGTTCACCTCCTATTCCCCTTAATTACCTTTTCCTTGTATTATTATTATGTGAGACTTTTAAGTGTCACACGTGGCGCTGAAGAATCTCGATACCCTGAGAGAGCAAGAAACGTGCCGCCCCCCTGCTGTCAGCACTCCACTACAGAATGCAGTTACTAAGTGAAATTTAGACAAAATAGTTTCATATTGCTAGTCTGCAGCGCATGCTAAACTATTTTTTAGACTCACATTTGTCTTCCACTTGGAGGTCTCAGGTTCGAACCCCATCTCCTGCTTTAGCACCTTTGATCAAAGTACTTATTTAGAAAGGACAGTTAAAAATGAACCAGCTGTATAAATGGGTAAAATATTGCAAATACAGTAGCTTCATGCACAAACCTCACACTGTAAGTTGCTTTGGGGAGAAAAAAACCATGAGTTAAATTAAAAAATAATAAAGTGCTGTATTCTATTATTATCTATTCCAGACAGTAATAGTTTTCATCTGACTTTCTGCTTTTACAGCCTGACAGAATATTTCTGGGCAATGGCACCTGGCCCTCAGGAGGTCAAAGATCATTCTCAAATAGGTCAGTCGTCAAATACGTAACCGTAGGTAGCCAAACGTAGGGCTGAAGCACAAAAACATGAGTTCTGTGCAGTTAGAATGTACTGTATGGCTTTCTGTTCATCTACACAATAAGCTAAAGATAGCAATAAAGCACTTATTGATGCCGTCATGTCAGCAAAAACCCTGGGTAGTGAGAGAGAGGAAGTGCTCACCAAAACTAGGTATTCTACATGACTTTCCAACAGAAGGGCTTATGTTCTACGGAGGGCAAAATAAGCATCTTCAATAAAAGCGGTGATATGAAGAAAATGCCGGAACAGCTGTTTGAATTATTTTGATAGCATCACATGTTTAAGATCGCGATTCACGTTTAAAAATCACAACAATAGATCAGACTAAAGAAATGACTCATCTGCTCTATTAATGGCAGGAAACACGGTGTCTATTGTGGCCCTTAATTCGACCTCTTAGCTGCTTTAACACGCATAAAGACAAAAAAAGAATTATATCCAGACATTCAGAAATAAAAAGCTCGTTCCTAGCAATTCAGTGCTCCTAGAGCCTGCTGCAACCATTGTGTTTCTAATTGAGCAGAATCCATTTTACAGCAGGAACTAATGATGCATTTATACACATAATCAATATTCAGACAGAGTTAAGCACTGTGCTGCCACCGAAGCCAAGTCGACTGGTCACAGTGTGAATTTGTGCCTGTGGGTGTTCCTTATCGCTAATACTCACGTGAAAAGTTATTATTGCTGTTTCTTTTTTTTTTTTTTAACAATATTATGCGGATGTGCTGATGCCTTAGAAATATCGAGTACATTCAAGAATGAATAATTCACTCTGCGGTTGATAAAACGAAATGTGATTTGCCATATAAATGAACCCTCAGCATCCCAGTGTAATTTGATATAGTTGCGTTGATTGGTTGAACATTCAAGCGTGGTTTTTATAATACTCTTCACCTTGAGTTTATTATACCTTTTTATCTGTTGTGTTTCATTGTGCTTTCATGTAAAATTACCAAAGCTGAAATGATGTGACCACATCTGGAAGTAAAGAGGTAGCCAGGAACATGAGTGTAAAATAATCACATCTAGATAGCCTTTCTGGCCGGGCACAGTGTTCCGACGGGCCCGTACCGTAGTCTGAAGCTATATAATCCTTTCTCTTTTATTGCTGATTTATGAATGCACATGGTGTGCTGAGATGGAAATCTTTTGGGGGTAGTGGCAGATGGCGTGGCTTTTAAATGGAGAAAACATCAATATGAAGAGCAGAGAGACTTTGCAGATCCTCGCAAAAGACAGCATGAGCATTGTGTGGGTAACTGAACACAAGGCATTCAACTTTAAGAATATTATATGATTAGAAAGATTAATTGGTGTTGAGAGTGAGAGTTCCTAGTAGGAATGTTAATAAGCTATGTTCAGTGATAAACCTGAGCAGCATAGGTGAAATAAAACGGTTTTAGATGAGGAAACATAGGCATAATTTGGCTTACTAGTCATGTGAAAATTACTAACTGCTCTCCATTGTGGTAATTTATTATTTACTACTATTAAATGTATTTTTATGCTATGCCAAGTTGGCACATTTTTTCTTTATAGACTATAGACAAGAACTGGTGCCTCACAGCTGCTGGGTGTTGGGTTTGGACATGAGTTTCATCCCAGCCTGGTCTGTGTGTGAGTTCTCCTCCTGTTCACATGGCTTTTCCTCCAAGTGCTGCTTTTCCCACCTGTGTTTCAGGGTGAACTGGTGGCTCTAAATTGTCTATGATGTGTGACTGTGAGTGAATGGTTGCATGTGGCGTGTCCTGGTGTTAGTGTACCCTGCTTCAAGCCTGGCGCCTCCTGGATAGGCCCCGGACCACCTCAACCCTGTAAGCAGCAACTAACAATTGGTAGACGAGTCAAATAACTATCTTCAGAAACATTACTATTGTCATACAGGTAACAAATAACTAGCTGTGGAAGTGACATAACATTTACCTTTGATGCCTTAGTGTGTTTTTGTTAACTTCATTTATTTATGTTTTTTTTTGGATTTATGAACAGATCACAGAATGACCAGAAATTTGGCAGTAAAGGTGTAAAGGGGTAAATCACAGCAAGAACTGCTTGCTTAACATTCTAAGTTTTGTTAGACAAAGATCTCTCTTGAGGAAGGTTAAGTAATTGTGTTTTCCCAATTTATTGTTGGCCTAACAGAAACATGCAAAGTATATTTTTTGTTAAAACTTTATTTTTTAGTTTAAATAAAACGAACAACTCATTTTTAACTTTACCTGTTGGATAATTATATGTAGGGGTACCATAATAGATATAAGTGAGAGGGTGAGAGGGTAACTTCTCCTCATTACAGTCACGAACATGACCACCAGCTAGTCAGCACAAGAACTCGGTTGCAATTGTTCTTTATAACATGTTGAAACCTGACAGACTAGAATGCCTTTTAAATTTGATTTGTTCAAGTGAAAATGGTAAACATCATTAGATTCATTGGGATATTCATTACATTGATTTGGATAGTTTGGGAGTTTTGTTTGTGTTAAGACAATCAGCCCCCCCGTAATTTTTGTTGGTGTAATTATTGAAAACAAGATTATGAAGTGATTCAATTAACAGGTCATTAGCAGCTGAACCACTTTAACACCTGATTAAACACCTGCGGTAATAAGTACAGTGTTTTTAAAGCAAATTATACCGGGCTCTTTGCTGTGCCGTCCTTGTTTAACACACACACACACACCCCCCCCCCCCCCCCCCCCCCCCCCCCCCCCCCCCCCCCCCCCCCCCCCCCCCCCCCCCCCCCCCCCCCCCCCCCCACCCCCCCCCCCCCCCCCCCCCCCCCCCCCCCCCCCACCCCCCCCCCCCCCCCCCCCCCCCCCCCCCCCCCCCCNCTACCTACCTACCTACCTACCTACCTGTTTAATATGTTCATATATTTTGCATAAATTTTATAAATGCACACATTACTGCAGGTGCTTAAAGCATGAAATTTGTATTTCAAATTGGTTCTTTTCTAAATTTTCTATAATTTTTTTTTGTGGAGTAGCAGCACTGAAGGAATATTTTTAGCGTTGCATCTCAATAGCTTAACATGCTGGAACAGCACCTCAGGTGAAATATTCACAAAGCCACTTTTACGCGGGGCAATTTCCTGTTAATTAAACAGTGAGAAGTGTCACAGCCGTGATCACGGTGACTGTCGGCAGTAAATTGCACTAAGCGCTTGCGTACAAAGCTGTTGAATGAGCGTGTGATATGAAAATAGTTCTGGCATCACCTAATAAAGGTGGTGGAAGGAACTGTAGCGAGGTTACCGCACTTTCAGAAAAATGAGATGGCTGTTGCATCATGTGACCACCTACTGACATTTGTACAGCAAGTAGAAACATGGTCAATAAATGTTCTCAGATCAATTACAAGACATGACTGACAGATATTTGCAGTACTTGCAATGAATCATATTGATTTCAACTCAAATGTTTCATAGTCAATAATTCTGTCTGGTAAAACAAAAATTATTCCTTTCTGTCACCTTACAATAAGTCTTCGTGAGCAAAAGACCTGGACACATTGTCAGCTTTCAGAATGATGTCTGAAAGCTAAGAATATATCACCATGGGTATGATATTGGGGAATCCCACATTAAACAGCACACAAGAAACCTGACTGACTAGTAGCTGGACCAGGGCACCTTGGGTCCCATCAGCATGTCACGACATATTGACTGGTAGATTTTCACTGGGAACTGCAGGGTCCCTAACTGCGTGTCACCTGCGGCTCAAAAATCAGTTAGGACTTGGTACAGTTATGGAGTCCATTGCTTCATTATGTTAGCACCGGCACTTTCGTTGCTTTGTAGTTGATTTATTCTTTTCATTTTGGTGCAGTGCACAAATTTGCTAATCTTAATTTTCCAGTTCAGATGCATTTTAATTTTCCAGTTCAAATACACAAATGTTCAAACAATCCTGTCCCTTCTTGCAAATGTTTATGTGTACTTATAAACGCTCTGTATTATATATTATTCTGGGAAGGTTCCACAGTAGGTCGCTCCTAGGTTCTGGGTTTGGACCTGGGTTAGATTCCCGCTCAGTCTGCATGGTGTTTGCGTGGTCACCCTGTCTCCATGCAGACTTCCTTCACTAGTCCAAACACATATTGGTGACTCTAAACTGAGAGCCTTCGTGACATTTATGTTTAACTAAATTTGAATAATGATAAGCAAATCAGTAGACAAGGCAAAATTAAAACAGACACAGGGCAGCATTTGCCTCCTTTTTGCCTGATTGTTGAAAGAGGTCCCCTTGTCATGTTGCAGTCATTTATTGGTGGTGTTGAAAGTACCAGGAAGAATTCTGTGCTTGAATTCAAATTCCCACTCTAGTGCTCTGGCTTTCCATGTGCCATGCTTTCTGTCTAGCTGGGACTTTGGGACCTTTCCAGATGCTGTGGTGTCACGTCCCTGAAATGCTCAAGCTTGTCACATGTTTGCGAGATGTATGACAGGCCTCTTGTGGGGTCTGCTTAGTCTAGCTCCCATTTTTCTCTCAGTATTTTCAAATGACTCCTAACTTGTTTGGCATGTAATAATTCAGAGGGTTAAAAAAGTACTGAGGACTGTGAAAGTTTGTAAGCAAACAGCTTATTGCACAATGCTCCTTGGCTATTTCTCATTTTACTTCTCATGTAGTCCTCACATGAAATTCATAAGGTGATCAGTTCAGTTGACTTCTGAAATGGCACCTGTACATCAAATAGGATGCATGACCACATCTACACACATACTGCAGGGCAATATAATTCCGAATCAAAGCACAGCATCTTTTTTTGTTCTAGAAGGTCCATGATGTCAGCTGTGATTTCTTCAAAAAGAGAAACAAAAATAAGTTCTGTCCCAAAAAATTAAAAACGAATTTCAGTGTTTTTGACAGTTTTTATTCCAAACAAATTTGTGCAGTTCAAAAGCCCTTTTCACTGTCCAAATATAGTTTTGGCTCCCATTTAATAATCAAAGAACCGTTTTAGCACTGCAAAAATGACTCCTTTTTAATTTTCTCTCAACCACAGTTTGAGCAGTTTTCTTGGCAGGTGTTGTCATGTGAATTTATGCTGTAACGTTCATTTAGTTTTGCAAAAGTTGCCCTGGACAGAGCTGCTCCACACACATCTGTAATACCTTTTTTCGTGAATCCATTCAGGGATCAAAACTGGAGCCTTTTGAACCAGTTGAAAAATAATTGCTTCCTGTGTTTTGGTAGCGTTGCACAGATTTGTGGGCATCACTGGCCATATGGTTTGCGCTTTAAGGTCTACCTCCTTCTGCTTTTATAGCTCCCTATAGTCAACTGGTGCTGGCTTAATGCCTCCCAGTGCGCAGCCTGATACCAGAGAGTAAACTGCGCTCCCTTCACTACACAACCAGTTGTGAAGCGTCAGAGCCAAGAATCCACAGATACTGCTTCAGAACAACAGCCTCACCAATCTGTTCCTTTCAAACACCTGGCTGGTCACAATCACTGCTCATAAAATCCTTTCAGGCAGTTCTCGGAGGTCCACTCCTCGGGCCCATATGTTGACAGGGTATGTTGTCTGAAGGTCGCGATGTTGGCATTGAATTTCACCACTACAGCAGCTCTAAGACATGATAAAAACAAGGAAGGTCAACACTTAGGGGTGACATGGTAGCACTGTGGGACCACTGGTGCCTCTCAGCACTTGGGCTGTGGGCTTGGACATGAGTTTTAATGCATGGCTCAGTATGGGTGAGTTTGCATTATCTCTGCGTGTCCATATCCTACAGTTTCAGGTGACCTGGTGAATCTAAATTGCCCCTTGTGTGTGTAAGCACCGTACGAGAGCATGTGTTCACTCTGCAACAGACCGGTATCCAGTACCAGGTGTATCCTACCCAACTCCTCATGTTTTAGGAGTAGAATTTAGACCACTGCAACCTTGCCCTGGACAAGTAGTTACATAATGGATGAATAAAGGTCTTATTCATTCATGTGCCTTGACAGTCTTTGCAGCAAACGTGTGCAATTCCATTCATTCCGAATAGTAACCAAAAGGGTACTGCAAAGTGGAGGTGTCTGGAGTGAGGCAGAATGTCTTTTGTGCTTTTTTTAATGTTGTTTTTGATCCTTTCTATTGTAATTTTGTTTGTTATGGTCCGTATATACTCCCAATATATATTTTAGTTCAGTTTTGGGTTCGTGTGTCTTTTAGGGTCTCTGCTATGCTTGTTCACATGGAGGGAACAGCTATTGTCATTGTATTGTGATTGTACTCTGTACCACATTCTGCCTGTGGAACCCAGGTTGCTATGCACACAAGCAGGAGAGTAGCATTTTTAGTTCTGTTTTCGCTCGTTTTTTCCTGCACTGCACATGGTGACCTTTTTACTACTAGGCCTGAGGAGGGTTCCTGGCACTTTGGCTCTCCAGACAAGCAGCAGATGAATGGTCAGAACTTGCTGCACTTTTGCACAGTGTGTGGTGGAACAACAGATATGTCATGAGGGGGAAAGGACCTACAGCCTGGACCCTATGCTGACTGCGCCTTGACTACTAATGTGCGATCCACCGCCATCGCCAAACTATCATGCTGCTTACACAAAGACGCTGTGTGACACCACCCATGATTCAGCTGCCAGATCTCAGTGGAAATTTTTGTGTCTGGGGTACCTTTTGAGTAGCGAACTGGTCCAGCTGAACACTCAGTACTACTTTTCTTTCTTTTATTTTCTTTGCAGATTTGTTGTCAATTTCATTCCATGCACCAGACTACTGGGTCTCAGAATTAGGCAGTTAATGATAATGGATGGATGGATGGATGGATGGATGGATGGATGGATGGATGGATACATTTATTTCTACACTCCTGTTTATTGATCATAACTGTGTTCTGTGTTACTGTAACCCAATGCAATTTCCCTTTAGGATAAATAAAGTATTCTCAATTTGATTCAAATTCAGTTTAATTTAATGTTTTTGACATTCCTCCCAGAATTAATGATATAGTGTGGTTATCATTTTGGTACAGAATCAGCCAACAGATTAGGTTTCCCTGTGGATGTACACTTGGCTTATGGTGGTGAAGTGTAAGGCGTGTGTTTAGCATGGGTAAGCAAGCTCTGGTGTGCTAATGATGGGAAGGACATATGCTGAAATGCCTTGAAGCTCAGTCATCAGGCTGCAGTTGGAATGGATCTAAAGTTTTACGTTCCCTGAAATAGGTCCTCATCAATGGGAGTCAGATGCCCCCATAAAGTGTTTCAGTATCAGCAACATGTCCAACCTAAAAATGTCAAACCCTGTAAAAATTAAACTGCAGATCTTAACTATGCAGAGCTCTATAACCATTCCTTTACCTTGATAGTATGGCTTGCATAACACATCTCAGTGAGGTGAAGATCTTTTTCAAAGCATGGCTATGTCTCCTGAGCAAAGCAACCAAAGTTCTTCTTGTTGATTCAAAAACCACTTAATTATTGATTCCAGTCAGATCCTAACTGTCCGCAATCTTGACCAGTATTTCATGCCTATAGGAATAGCATGACAGCATTTTAATGCAAACTTGTAGTCTCAAAAATCTGGCATAAATAAAGATGATGGTTAAAATAAAATTAGGATAAGGTGTGATTCTGAAAACACACTGCGAACACCTGAAAGGCCTCAACAGATTTTTTTAAAAACTAAGATTAAATTTATATAAGCATGGAGTTATTTACTTGTAACCCATATAACTGTATTTATTGAAACAAACAATTTTTTTCACCTTCAAATGCTTGTTAAGGATTGTTTATGCTATTTCCAGAATGTGCATTTTAAATAAGTTGACATTTCACAGAGTATAAAACTAAAGCCCTATTTCAGAATATGCACCTCTCGATCTGTGACATGACAAGATTAATACTTTCTCCCAGCATAAAACGCGCCAATAAAGGGTTCAATAAATGGCTGTCATTACCTATTGTACTGCACTTTCCTAAGGTTTTAGGCTCTGCTTTTACAGCTCCCTTTACACAGATAAGTGAACGCTACCAGGCGGAATATGAATGTGCTCCGCTTTGGAGTCAGAACGTGCACACTCCATAATGCTGGAAGTTTGAGAGCTGTTCCATAGCACACAGGAGCATGACATGGGAACATTAGCAGATCCATATAAATGTGATCCCCAACCACACCCCCCCCCCCCCCCCCCCCCCCCCCCCCCCCCCCCCCCCCCCCCCCCCCACCCCCCCCCCCCCCCCCCCACCCACCCNCCCCCCCCCCCCCCCACACACACACACACACACACACACACTCCTCCGAGGAGAAAGCCTGGGGCTAAGGCGGAAGGGGATAAAAAAATTCACTTGCAGAAGAAACCCTGGGGAGGGAATTTTGACTCTGAGAAGAGCCTGTCCCTCCCGAGGGAATGGGCCAGCACAGGAAGTCCAGGTGCAGCACAGTAAGACGCCACGCGGGGATGCCCATGAGGCCCTCGAGTGGCAGAACGTGAAATGAAAGGCATTAGAAACAAAGCACATGTCACAGTTTCCATTATGCTGTCACGAGTTCCAGCAGTCTGCACACCTTGTGTTTACCATTACCCTGTTCCAACTCTGTAAATTACTAGAGGGCCATCTATCTGAAAGACTCATCGTGCACCGCTTCGTAAGATCGCTGAGACCCTCAAATGAGAGGCTGCTTCGGCTTGTACTCTCACAACTGGCTTTTATGAGCAGTTGAAGAGATTACACCGGGTGTGAACTTTGTCTTGTGTCCTTAGCAATTGCAGAAAGGGCAACATAGCTGGAACCTTGACCCACATTTAAATAGGTTTATTGAAACCAAGGAGGTGTTGTATTATACGTGCTGGCACAAGTTTGTCTCCACACACTGAAGATTAAGAGCATAACTTTAAATTCAGTCTTTTACCAGCAGGTACCAGCACAAGTCTACACTGCTATGACATATTTGTATTTTTATACCCCCACTGGTCGAACTGGTTGATAGAACTATGGGATAATATGCAGTATATATTTGACATCAATGGATAGCAAAAGTTTTTCAAAAAGGACGTGCAAGTTTTTTTGCATTATAAAAATTCAGGCAAATTTAAATAGCTGGTAAAATTGAATTGAACTGAATTGAGCTGAATTGCATTGAAGTGAACTGCAGTGATTTGAATTGAGTTGAACTGAATCAAATTGTCTTATGACCAACCGTCTGCATGCTTATGAGTCCGTATTATGCATGAAACTTTAAATATTTAGACAACTGCATCCAAATAAATAAAATGTAATAGAAATGTCAGGATAGCAATATGTCAGTATAATAACAAGGCATTTGTCCAAAAATGAGCCTTCTAGGACATCACAAAAGGCTATAAAAAGTGACTATAGAATATTTAATTCATTTAATTAAAATTTCACTTGTTTGTTGTATGTCCTGGCTATAAAATCACATCTGGACATAATAACCATCCAAGTCACTATTATGGAATAACTGTTACTTTACAAGCAGAAAGATGTTACACTTTGGTTAAGGCTTGGAGGAAGCCAAGGGCAAAGATTTTTGGGTCCATTGGGTATGGCAGCATTTTAATTAATGTATTATTTCCTGGTGACTAACTTAATCTTTTTCCTGACATCTCTTCAATAAATCATTTTATTTGAAGTTAGCAAGATAAAGCTTTAATTATTTAAATTCTGTCACTTCTGTGTGCTGTAAGTACTGTGAAAGCCGCTGATTAATTAATACATGACATCAATTAATATTCTAGAGCAATAAATTCCAAAATGTTTTAAACATACCTTTAAATATACTTGAACGTATTACTCCTCAAGAGAACTGAGCATTCAGAATAATGAATAATTCAGCATGGGAGTAATGTAATGTAACAAATACATGGCCCTTCAAAATAAGAAGCTTGACACTTCCTCCACTCATGGTGCATTTTTCATTTCAAAAGAATTTGCCTCTGAAGTCTCAGCATCTTAGGAAGTTTAAGGGAAGGGAAGACACACTGAAGAGTTAGTGCAGAAAATTACTTGACTTTTTAATTTGTTAGTTTTTCTGTACACCGTTTATCTGTTAACCCGATTGAGCTTTTTCTGCACGTGAGGATTTTTTACTCACGCACTTCAGAAAGTTCACTTCAATTCTCTGCAGATGTAAATACAAATGGCAACATAGGCACAGCAGACTTGAAAAACATTCTTTTGTCATCTTGCCTGTTAATCTGAACTCAATAGATTAACAGAAAAATAACCCAAAATGGAAAAAACCTATTGTAACCTATAAACAAGTGTATAAGATCCTCACAGTGTGAGACTAACTGTCATCATTATCACTATTGTGTCTTTTACATATAAACCACTGAGATTTCCTCACGTATCCTTTGAACTCAAAACTATTTAATGGACATCCGCTAATATTACAACCTGTGACCAGATCAAGGTTCACCAGAGTGTTTAGCTAGTTCTGTGTATTATATAAAGCCACCAAGAAATCTAGCATCCATATGGTTTTGTACTGTAAATCATGGTGCAGTTTGCCCTGCTGGCTCTAGGAGAAAATTCTTTTTATTGATTTTATGAACAGTACCAGGTCACAGCAACATGCAGGCAGACAGTACTTTGAGAAATTGCATGTATGTCCACATGCTTAGAGCAAGAGTTGAAGGTGAGAGTGTTACAATATTTCACAGGGAGGATCATGTATCACTGTCTATTATGTTCCAGAGGGTGTTCACACATTTCAGAATTGCTTTGAACCGGTGGTGGTTATGGTGGAAGTGCTATTGATTTGAATCTGGCTGATAGCAACCACAAGTGTGGTTTCGAAGGCAAGGACAGAAATGGAAGTGTTTTGCCAAAACTGGCAAACTATTCATTGCTAATTAATCAAAGATGATCTGGATGATCTATTACTTGTAGGACGAATGCTTTAAAAAATTATCTATCTTGATATCAGAATCTTCACCAATCA
This sequence comes from Arapaima gigas, assembly GCA_900497675.1. Taxonomy (NCBI): domain Eukaryota; kingdom Metazoa; phylum Chordata; class Actinopteri; order Osteoglossiformes; family Osteoglossidae; genus Arapaima; species Arapaima gigas. Next base: position 50,223 of record UFQX01000107.1, read on the forward strand.
AAAGAGATGGGAAGGGCTTGTATATCAAATATGAGCTGGTATTACTAAATGATTAAATGGGTTCAGGTCAGGACAGACTCTGTGTATGGGTGGGTGTGGAGTCAGTTTCGTACTACCCAAGACTGTTAAGGTGTCTCCCTTTCATTCAGGAGTTTCCACCTTTGTGAGAGGGTGCATGCGAGGTGTGCAGCAGGAGTTCAGTGTTATGAGATGTTGAATAAAGGGAATAAAGATGTCTGTCAAAGTAACTTGCCATGGCCACCTACTTGTTTCAAACAACAATGAGTATTTAAATAACTTCCGAAATGCACAAAAAATGTGGTGCCACAGGATGTTGAGACAAAGCGAAACGGGCAGAAACAGCTGATTACACCCATGGTCATGCATGCCTGGCTTTGGATAAATTCGTAACAGTGCTCAATATAGTTTATTACAATTCATCTTGTGTTATTTTATTATAAAACAATGTGCGATACTACACAGTATTTATTGACAGATGTTTATGTTGTATGTATTTTGATGTTAATTCACATTTTGATTTTTTATTATGGAGAAGGTTTGGATAAAAATTTGTTATAGCAAAAGTTTCCATTCAGATACCAATATATGGGTGTTCATTTTCAACAGCCGTTACAATGAAAATTCAGATATAGAAAGTTCAGATACCGAGGTATTGCTGAAGTTATTGTTCGTAATATCTTCTGCCAAAGTTTTGAACAACGGTGTGAAGAGTAGAGAGAAAGGGTGACGGTTTTGCAGCGAACCTCTTCCCACAATAAATCTGTCCAACACAAAGCCATTTATATTCACTTGTACCAAAGAGATTGCATATAAAAGCTTAATTAGGTTTATGAAATTATTATCCATCTTAAGTCGTCCCAGAACAGCAAATAAGAAATCTCAGTTTACCTTGTCAAATGGCTTTTCAGCATCAGCGTCAGAGCTGAATCTTGCTTCCCAGTAATAAAGTTTTTAATATTTAGGACACCCACTTGATCGGGTTTATTGATTTTTGGAAGAGCAGGCACCAGTCTACATACTATAATATATATAGGGTTGGAATTATCAGTAGAGTAATACCTGGACTAGCACTCTAGGTGTATTATTCAGAAATGGACATCTTAATGAAACAACTGCATAAAAGGTCAATAATATAGTATAATGCATAAATGGAGTTTTAAAACTGTGTATGTGCAAGATAATACAAAAGAGTTATTCCATTAACTATATAAGTTCAGCATTTCAAGAAATTGGTTTCAAAATGTTTTTGAAAATGTTAAAATGTGCTAAATAACTACAATAACTTACCCAGAAGGTTATAACAAAAGAGCATTATTGTGAAACAGAATGTAGCAGGAGGAAAAAATTTTCTATCAGTCAGTATTCATGAGACCCATGGTGTGGTAAATACTGAATATGATTTTAAAAAAATATGGAAGGTGGTGTGTTATGAATCTGAAATTTTCCATATACTGCAAAAAGCAACTAGAAACTATTTTGCAAGTTGTGTTTATAGAGATAATTGCTTAGCTTATAAATATTGAAATAACTATTTTTTGTGTTTTTAGTAGAAATTCTTTATGTCTGCACTCAGTGGAATATAGTGCAAAATCTTGTTCATAATACATTTAATACATTTCACAAATGTCGCATGAGGTGTTTTCAGACACGAACCGGTGCTACTGCAGCACAGTTGCTACCAAAATCAGTGCTTGGAGACACTTTCTTTTAACAGTGTATATGAATGAAAGGCTTTATGTTCTGGTTCGTATGTTACCTAACACTGGCTGTATAACTGCATCAAAACTGCCATATACTACATTTGTAAAGGATAGAGAAGATTTGAATTTCTAATGTTTTTTGTAACTTAATCTTACAAAAATTCATGATAAATGATAAATAGTATATGTAAAAGTGTTTCTTCACCTGTTCCAGCCTTCCTTCAAATTCTTTCTAGGACAGGGTTTCTTCAAAAAAAAGAACTTTAATTTTAAATAAAATATGTTCTGTGCATTCTTCCTCATTCATAAAAGTCCCTACAATATATCTTCTAACATAAAAAACAATTGCACTGTCTCTATCAACATGCTGAATCATTGCATGCTACGTTTCTACTGTGTCATAAATCATACTGGAAATGTTTTTGCATGAAAAAGAGCAATAGGTAGGGCAGAATGTTCCATTCTCACCTCATTTACAGTCTACATTGAAATTCCCTAAGTTTTCACATTATACACTTTAGCAAGGACCTCCAGCAGATAAATATGCCATCATCAACTTATGTTCTTAAGTCAGACCATATTTGTTTTTTTTTAATTTATACACTGAATAATGGAGTCAGTTTTTCTGAACAAGAATGCTGTTTTTCTCATTTATCCATAAAACAAACAATGCAGAAACTGTCCTTTAACATCCTGTAAACAGGATGATGGGAATAATGACAAATGTTTGTAGATCAGTGCAGTTTCCTTGACTCAAATGGTCACACAGTCAGCCACTTCACATTCTAGAAAGTCACAACGGACAAAATGTCATACGACAGGCTGCCATAAACTGTGACATTCACTCGCCGTCTTTCATACTTAGGACCGCTTTTGCACGCACTGTCTACTACACAGGGAGGTCCAAGAATACACACTTTAGCAGAAAAACTAAGCTTTTTTTCCCCTCACAGTGCTACATTTAACACTCCAGTTATCTTGTTGAGGTGTTATTTTTCATCCATTTTTAAATAAAAATCATACAGATTTGTCTCTCAAGGCAAATTTCAGTTCTGCTTCCTGTGGTACAGTTACATCAGCGGAGGGAAGGAAGGTTGAGGGGTGTAATGAATATTAACGGATGAATATATTAAGCACTCAGCTTCCCACATCTGGGACCAGACGATCTGCCACTTGTCCCAATGGAGGATTTTTTTCTTCTCTGCAAAGGCCAAAAAATAAACTGTATAAATGGCTGTATGTAAGTAAATTTCTCACCAAACAGCATATTAAACTGTGTTTAAAGGTTTAAAGAGAGAGCAGCTCCCTGTCACTGGAACTCACACATGAGTGCTCCTTCTTGGGCATCTGCACTTTGATGCCATCAGTAGTATCATCTACTCATATCATTCATTAAAAATAAAATCACTGGCTAGATTTGTTAAAAGTCCTTGCATGCCCTCCTAACGTACTGCTTGTGTTTCATTATGTTCATTCCTTTAACCCATATGTCTGATTTATATCCAGACACATAATATGGTGCGTTGACCATAAAGATTTGCATAATGCACAGATTTAAAAATGGATGCCTTGTATCAATATATAGTTAAATACATAGTTATTTTAATCTGAGGAGGCCAAAGCACTCAATATGACTAATAAGACTAGTACTTTATTCTTTTTTTTCCTGAAACATCTTTTTATTCCCGTGCATAATTCACAGTGGTACATCCTTCTTGTATATGTGCAACTCCTCCACAGCTCTGATGTAATGACTGCTGCCGCTGGAGGAAAGAATTGTACCCAGTCTCTGTCTTGCTATTATACTGTAAAATCCATGTTCAAACCTATGATTTTGTTACTTTTTTAAATGAATGTTGCTGTCAGTATTTTGCAATGCCCAGTATTAAACTGACACACAACTATGCTGTTCAGCCACATTATGGGTCTTCTGTATGGTTCTCCTAATTGTCTTTGAAACATCCATGCATAATCTGGTGGGTGACAAGATGCTGTTTCTTTGCAACTGCGGTTGCAAGTGAGACTGACCCTCATGTGAGCAGATTCCTTATACCACCAGCTCCTGTTATTTGGCTGCTAAAGCATAAGTGATAAGTTTTCAAAATCTCTTTTGTTATCTGGAAAGGGTCCTTGTTTGGTCCTCAGCAGCTCTAATTTGGACGGTAATGTGCTGTTTAGGAAAAGGTGTCTTGAACCAACAGTTGAGACGAATGATATTTTGTTAACATGCAAAACATCACCACGAATACAGACAAGGGCAGATTGTATGTACAACTTTTTTTTTTTTTTTGCTGAGTTAAGATATTTGAGAAACGCATCATGGGACTTGACATCTTGCTGAGTTGTAGATGAAATCAGGTGTTCCTCGCAGAGGGAGCACAATTTACTACAAATGCTTTTTAACAGTCTCAGCAAAAACTTTGTTTCATGAACAAAATACAAACAAGGCCTTTAATAACATTTCAAGATAAATGCCTCACTTTCTTGGGAAATTAAGCCTGGGTTTTGTGCAGCCTTTGCAGAATTTGTAAACTGAATTATGGAGCAATTTGCTGTGTCTTTGATGTGGTAAATATGAAGCCTTGCTGAAAAGTATACAGACTGCAGGGGAAGAACGATCAAGGTTTCTGGGGCCGAAAACAGAAAAAATGGATGTTGCTGTTAGGCACACTCACCCAAAACTGCTTAGTCCAAAGTCCGAAGCTTCTTCATCTCCACCGATTACACCGCTGCGAATAAAAAAAGATGACTGCTCAGGAGTACGCTGGGATGCTGACTTGAGTACTCTCTGAAGAGGACAGTTCCATTAAGGCAAGAAAGTTGTGAGTGTTGAGGGGTTGAGGGGGTTGTGGGTTTTTAATAAAGCAAAATATTAAAAACATAAATCATTAATTACAATTACATAAAATGAAGTGGCAGTAACCAGTTAAGCATGATTTTTTTTTTTTGAGGTAGTAATGACTTTAATAATCGGACCTTGTTGTTTGTAAGTGGTCAGAAAGCCCCCACTAGAAATTAATAGTTCAACTTTAATTGTGATTACCACACAATATTTTACAGATCTAAAATGTTTATTTACACATTTACTTTTTATAGATATTTATACAAATATTTAATATTTTTCTATGCAGTTTCACCAGTTTGCTCCAGTTTTATTTTAGTTTAATTGAGCAATTCAGATTTTAATCATCAAATGCAATAAACTCCTCTACTGACTTTTTTGTCGGACTGATACAGTTCTTTGCTTTAAGATGAACGTTTTGTTTGCTTGAAGTCTGTTTATTACAGTACAATAGATTCATACATTTTTGATGCAGTAATCTTTTGGAGACTGCATAATGCTGCACAGCAGATCGATATTGTCTATGGACGTTAAATATCGAGACGCGTACGTGTTTTGTGTTGTTTTTCCCACTCTCACCAGGCTGCGCTGCCACATTGTTTGACATGGGTGACGGTGCTTGGCAGTTGTTTGCAATGTAATTAGCGGGACGGGAGGGACCGCCGACGCGATGAACAGTATCAGTCATCCTGCCTTCCTCGTGGAGTTATTTGTGGACTGGCTGGAATCAGTAATCATAATGAAGGTTCACCGGTTTTCATCACTGTGGCTTTGTGGGTAAATTTAGATCACACTGATGCGGTTTACAGGCAGACGGTAACCGCTATAGTGAGCTCGAACGGCTGCTGTAGAAGCTGCCTGTTACAGATTCTGCCTTCCTCCCTTTTTTCTGTGTTTTTTTTTTTGCTTTGTTTTGTTTTTTGATTGGAACATTTGTGGTCTCGCCCCCTCGGGGGCTCTACTGTAAATGCAATCTGCCTCCTTGCAAACTGGTGCTCCTTTGTGCGATCTACTCCGCTATGAAGATTAACAATTTTGCTTCACGCCACAAAAGTTTCCCTTTGCAGAGGCCAAGCTGGAGATGCCACATTAAACGAAGATGCCACTGCCGCCGCCGCCGCCGCCGCCGCCAACGCTGCTGCTGCTGCTGCTACACACCATGTGAGAAGCCCTGGCGNTGCCGCCGCCACCGCCGCCGCCGCCAACGCTGCTGCTGCTGCTGCTACACACCATGTGAGAAGCCCTGGCGAGGAAGGACTGCATCTCTCACGCTCTGCACCTGAGCTCATGGAAAGTCATCACCTGCCCCATTGGGGAGAAACTGCACATCAGTGCTTCTTAAATTACCCTTTTAATGAAAGCAAACACTTGCAAAATTTTACAGTAACCAGCAGGGAAGGGGGGGGGGGGAGATAAAAGATGTTGTTTTTTGAGTAGAACACAGCCAATCATAGTGGCACATTATTGTGTCACACAGTTTTACACTGTGATTTTTCCAGAATCAGAGTCAACTTTATTCACCATATACATTTACATGTATTAGGAATATGTCTCGGTGTTTGGTCATATAGCACAAACATACAACATCACAGTTTATATAGAGTACATTTACACACTATATAACAATTTACCTATCCACATGCTATGTTTGTAAGGAACCTAAGTAGAGGTATAATATAATGTAAATTATGGCAGACATGTACATGGATGTACAAGCACATGGTAGTAACACTCTATGACTATGAATTAACAATGAAAATTAACAATAGAATAATGCCCAACAATTATAAAGTGCCTTGTACATGTTAGAAAAGTAATACGATATTGTATGTTACTTTGATAAGTAAGAATAAGCAAGAAGTTCATTGCTATTTTATTTGTGCTTCCATTGTTTTGTAAGAGGATTCATTATTCTTTTAGCAGATGCTTTGTCTAAAGTGACTTACAATGTTAAGCTACTGCCTAACACTGTTTGCCCATTTATAGAGTTGGGTAATTTTTACTGGTACAAATCCAGAAGCTACAGAAGGTTCTTCAGGAGGAAGCAGGATCCAGACCTGCCAAAGCCAAACAGCCTTAACAGACAAAAGCAATACTATAACCCCAGGGCCAGTGTTCAGCATGCACAGGGTGAGGGATGTGACACATGGGGCTCTGGAGAGTCCTCATTGGAAACACCACCCAAAAACTGTAATATTCCTTTTTTTAGTTAGGCACCTTGCAATTAAACTGACTAGTATCTTATCGTAGTAGTAATTTCACTATAAAGAATTTGACTGGATTATAAATGTGTATTATAACACATACTACATACTATACAAATACTAAATACCTACCATTGCTACTGTAGCACCAAAAGAGTTGCAACACCTTGAACACACATTTACATATACATATGTGACATATACACATATGCATATATACATGAGGATATGGATATGACAATATACATATGTATATATACAGCTGTGAAATAATAACTTAAGCACTGCAGAAGTGTTTCAAGTAATGTGTTGCTGTTGTCTTTGAGAAAATAGATGACAAATTCTGCATAACAGATTACCATGTGGTTACTGTGCCAGGCGAGCATTCCCTCAGAAATGTTCTTTTACTCTTTTACAGTACAAGAAAAAGATTTCTCTGTGTCTGCACAAAACAATGCCAGCATTTAAATATCCAGGGGGATCTTAAATACATAAAACAGAAGAACTGCATAAAGCTTTGAATTTATTCTTTTTGCACAGATTGTCCTGTGAGCCATCTGTCTTAATACATTTGCCCCTTAACCTGAGACTGATAATTATGAAATTAAGCAATTAAGAAAACCTCAAAAATAATTAAAAAAATGCCCCAAATAATAATTTATTTTTGCTCAGCAAAATTGTCCAGATGGTGCCAAAAATAAATGGTTCTCAGTTTAGAGAAAAAATGAACAAGCAATAAAACCATCATTAGGAGACAGTAATAAAAATATAATTTATGAACCTTGCATGCATTTAAGCATTTTTACCAAAAGAAAAAAGGATGAGCACAAACTTGAAAGAGAAACAAAAGGAATTTCTCAGCAAAGAACAGAATATAGCAGGAATGTTAAAAAATCAGTTTTGTACTGATGATTGTACTAATAATAAGTATTTCTACATTTCTATAGTACGCTGAGGCTTCTGAACGGTTTGTGATACACAACAACGAATAGCTGCCACGTCCACATAAGAACAATCAAAAGTAACTCAGATCACAAAACTTGTATTTTTGTCACTATGTGTGATCTGAAATGTGTCCCTGTTAGGATGTGTTTGAGGCCACAGGATTTCATTCAAAGCTGGACCACAGGTGACTGGTCACAGTGAAGGACTGACAGCACTCTGGGGCCACGGGGGTATGCCAAAGCTTTGAAACACAGCGAAGGGACAGGCTCTCCAGGCCACAAGACAGGGGCATTGAGAGGGTTTTGACTCTCTACACAGTCGCTTCCCAAACCAGAGTTGACCAGCACCTCTAAGGAAATCTGTTAAAGGATCCCATAAGCACAGCTGGGAACGGCAATGGGAAACACGCACCGTCCCGGGGGTCACACTGCTGGGCGCATTTCATAGATAAACTACACATTTGTCTGCATAACAGTATTATATTTTTTTTCTTTTTATTTGTAGCATGTGCTGTATTTCTGAACGACAACAGTTTTTGTTTTCCCCATGAATCAATAGCACAGGTCACAGGAGCAATGTTTTTATTGCCTGCTTTGACATTGATGTAAATTGAACTTGAGTGCAATTACGTGCACTTGCGGGAATCTCCACAATGTGTTGCTCGTACCGTGGACTTCCCCGACTCAACAAGTCATTTTGTCTGACTTGGTTTGGAAATGTTCACCATTAGCACTATGACAGCAAAGTTTGCATCCATGTGAACGCAAATGATCTGTGACGCGACCTCAGAAACACCTAAATATCTGCAGGTCGGCACATAAATTGGGGTTTGGTTACAATACAACAAACAATAGAGCCAGATAGATTTTCTGTATATTATATAAATTATACATGCAAAAAATTGTCACCGTGAGAAGCTCTATATTTGTTTTTCTTCATTCTTTTTTTAAATGTAGATTTTAAATGCATAGCTGACATCATTAATCCATCTTTATTCCAGTGAGTATGTGTTGCCGGGATTCATGGATGGAATACATTTAGATGGAATGCTCTCTGATGTAAATGACATCTGTCTCCTTTTTCCCTTCAGAAATAACAAAGAAAACCTCAAGGGAAGTTGCCTTCCAAGCTGCTGATAATAGCAAGAGACAGCAAGGTAGGCAGAGGGAAACAGCACATCTCGCTGCCATTTCTGTGTAAACTATTCAACATTGCCCGTTGAGAACAGGGGTACGTGGAAGCCATCAATAACCTGCACACGTAGAAACGCAACATGCATGAATAGTCCATGGGCAGTTATGAGAGAAAATAATTTGATTGAAAATTACAGAGCGTGTTTGGTCTTTGTGCAAAAATAACGGATAATGAGCAAGAACGTCTCGTTCAGATCATCTGGTACCTCGCCTCTGAAGCAAAAATCCTTCAAATCTTATTATATGCAAAATTCCAACAAAATCATACTAACACTTCACACCATCGACGACAACAACAACAACAAATTATGCCTGTATTACTTAGAGTAGAAATCATTAACCAGTGCCATCCTCCTACTCGGTGTTACAGTCCATTTTTTGTTTGATTTTTCAACATAATATAAAAGTATTTCTTCTTAAACTGTTTATTTCAATGGACAAAGAAAATAAAAATATTCATTCACCTTGTGCAACCATTTTCCTCAACTTGCAGTCTCATGACACTGAGTCACTGCTGCCAAATATCATCACCGCCAGTGAGAGTTCTAAGAATAATTCTTGAAATTTAATCATGATAATTTACATAGATTTGTTTTAGTGTGGGATGTTCGTATTTCTATTCCCTCAGTTTGGTTAGTGTCCTGTTATTATTTCTGACATAAATTACCTTGCCCTTATTTGCATAGACGGTGTACAATATGAGATTAAAAACCATGTAAAACAGGTTGTACGCCCTCCAGAGGGACAACACTGCTGCTCCTGTCAAATTAGTGCTCAAACTGCCAGGGGACCAGCATGTTCTGCTGCTGTTGCCGCTGCTGCTGCCGCTTCGCCTGCTTTGCCATGGATCCCTCTCCAAACGGACATTTACCGGTTTCAATTTTTAATTCTGTGCACTCTTCTGGTTAAGTTGCTGGCATTTCTCCCCGCCAATCATTTATGTAAGCAAGGCTCTCTGTCCTCCCAGTGGAACAGCACCGGGTTGTCACTGATTTGCTCCCAGGTCCCTGGAGCCACTCCTTTGTGGCACCAGCCGGATGGAAGCGACGCCCAGGAGAGTGGCTCCCAGGAGGACCTCGGTACACCTGCTTATCACCCTGTGTCGGCGCCTCCTGCTAGAACCAACACACTGCCAGGAAAAGCACCTGGTTGTGGAGAGGAGCCAGGTGAGATGACTATCCAGCTCCACCAATACAGCTATGACCCTTATTCTTGACAGGTTCACAGTTACACCTGGCAGAGATGTTTGTGGTTGCGACCCTGAACAAGAAAGCCATGCACCAAGACACAGTCCTAACAACACAGTGCACATCAGTGTTAAAGACATACTGATCAGCCTTAATCTCTCGACTGACAGCAAAATTGTAATGATAACCTGGCTTTAGACACAGGTGTTATTTCTCATTAAATATGTGAGCTCAGAAACCTTTTCCAAGAACATTTAACTGCATTGGCTTCCGTTTTACAGCTGGCTGTCCTGGAAGCGCAAAGGAAGGACTCTGACCCTTTCACACCCCTGTTCTGCAAATTGTGAATTATACAGGCCTGTCTGATGAAACAAGTTCTAGAATTTAAAAACTGTGTTTCTACATTTAGTTAACTGCAAATCAGAACTCCTGTGGCTTATCCAAGCCTGCCTTGTTGTTCTTGAAATCCTCTGATTTGCAATGAAGAATCAATCTCCTGCACACTGCACATTACAAAGAATTTGGCATGCCGCACTTTTGCTATGCCATGGCTACAATTTGCTGAATATAGTCACATAAACATTGTATAAACAGTACTTTGGTGTAGTAGTTTGATAATGTACTGGTATGTAAAAGATCTGAGAGAATGTGGCACTCAGCATGTTGCAGTAAGCACGAGGTTTTTTTGAATACTAACTTTTGCCAGCTTTCCTACAAAAAAGTTACAAATTAAAAATATAAGTTCAAGTCTTTCTTGTATATGCAAAAAAAAAAAAAAACTTGCCGAAATGACCTTAAATGTGAAATAATTATTGGCTTAAGTTTCTGTGATGAAGGTGGGAACAAACATCCGCATAGACTGCAGCCCACAGAAACAGGAGCTGATCGCTGCTGCCTTAAAATATGCCTTTATCTTGACAATTAAGTTGACAAAATCATTAGTGAAGTCATGAACGACGTATTTGTTTTACAGACTCGGCAGGCTTTCAGAAAGTATTCCAAAAATAAAAGAAAATCTAGAACCACCGCCTACTCGCTGTACTTTGTGTTGCCAGTACGCATCTAGCAAACTGTTGTTTAGTTGTTCAGATGCATAAAGGAAAGAATTTTATTCTCTGTTATCTTAACAATATTAAAGATATGCCCTCTGAAGAAATATAGCCAAATATGATCTGGACTGACTTTTTTCCTTCTATCTCTGCGAGCTGCAGGACTAGGCCTGTGTCTTTGAGCGCTTCTGATTCCAGGCCATTACCACAGTAATCGAATGGGGATATTGGTATGACAGTATAGAAATGGCCCCTTAATTGAAAGCCAAACACTCTTTGTCTGCCGGGATTTGAAGCTTTGTAATTCTGCTCCACATAACATCGAGCCCTTGCTGTAACTCAGACCTGAGACTGGAGACTCCTTGAATACCTTGCTCACGGTTCAGAACAGGGGTGGAACAGCTTGGCAGCATCCCAGCGGGAAGGAGATCCAGACAGTCCGCAGCTGGCGCTGAGGATTGTCAGCTCCAAATATTCACATATTTAATTATGAAAAGGTCCCCTTATAGAAAACACTTTGGGAAGTCACAACTGTCTCTCCTTTCCTCTTCTTCACTATTTTCATGCATGCACACAGACACTTTCCATAAGAGACTGGTCCAGAGAAACCACACACCATCTTTGGATGCAGCATATGACCTTGAGACTGACATTAACAAGGAGCATAAGATTAAATATGCACACTTTAATATAAGAAAGTTTTCTGCGTGTCTAAGAAATTATTTATGCTTCAATATGTACATTCATAATAATTGTATCATTTGACTGTTACCTTTTGCTTCCGAAATCACATTGTCAGCAACATAAATAAATGTATGCTTCCATTATTAATAACAGCATGTTTGGTGCAAGGTTGCAGTGGTCCAGAGCTTATTCCAGAAGCATAGGGTGTGAGGCAGGGTACACCCTGTGTGGCATGCTGTTTTGTCACAGGGCAGCCATACACACATTAAATTCAGAGCCACCAATTCATCTGAAACATGTGCCTTTGGACTATGGGAGGAAAGGGAAACACCAGGAAGAATCCCTTGTGTACACGGGGAGGACATGAAAACTTCACACAGTTTGAGCTGGATTTGAAACTATGTCCACGCCCACAGCCCAGGAGAGGCGGGACACCCACACTAACCCCTGTAGTAACATGTAATCCAAATAAATAAGTGAACAAAACTATTGCATATTTCTCATGGGTGTGGGAAAAGTTTAGATATGACATAGCAGCCTTCTACTGCATATTTCAGCCTGTTCCCCTTAGACATTGTTTGCGAGCATAAACAACATTGTCTTGAAAGTGTTTAGAAAAATAAAGTCCAATTACTGTAACTTTAAACATGTAGCTGTAATGGTCCCTGAGTACAAAAGATTGACTTTTTGGTAACTAGCGTTTAGCCTTTCTAATTTCCTTCGGCAGTTGTGTACATAGGGAAACCAGTAAGCTCGAAATGATAAAAAAGTACCTTGACATTTTACATTTGTTTGATTGTGCGCTTAAAAAAATAAATAATTTTTCTAATTGCTTCGGTGGAAGAAAAACACATTTGGCACTTGATGCAAAACAAATTATTTTGTGCTGATAGTGACATCATCAAAGTGGGTGATTTCTTTAGTATCAACTATACATGATTATTACAGATATTATAACAGATGAAACACACCAAAATTTTTGAGTAGGCGACATGAGCTGCAGTTAGAAGATCATATCTAACAACCTTGCACTACAAGGCCTTCACTTTCAGAAGAGTGTGTGTGTGCCTGTATCGGCACCAAGAGGTCTAGAGAAACATGCCCTCGGTGAACAGTCATTTAGCTTTTGACAGGTCGACATGTAACTGTTTCTATTTCCCCAAAGCAATTACTTTGATATCATGACATTAGTTTCTTCACTTTCTTTGCACTCAGATGCTTTTTTTAATCTGCACAACATTTTTTCCCCATGTATCTTTAAACAAACACCAGCACACAAAGTGGCAAAAAACCAAGACGATGTTTTTGCATTTTGTGCAGATGTTTAAAAAAGTTGGTTAAATTATTTATGACCCTTTTAAATTCTGCTATATATCATTAAAACTGCTTCACATCTTTCCTATTCTTAGACTTTGGACTTTTGACTTTTCTCATATTCTCTGTCAAAAGAGTATGGCAATACCATTCCCGCTGCAAAAGCACTACATTCTTGTTTTAGGAATTGTGTTAAAAATTATAAACTTATAGATATTATTGAAATTAGCAATGTTTAAAAGAACAATTATACTTTAAATTAAAGTGCTACTCAAAATGTTTTCCAGCCACGATGCATTATTTTCCGGTGCATTTATTATTATTATTATTATTATTATTATTATTATTATTATTATTCGATACATATGCACAAGCATATACATATTCATATAAAAATTTTATACTAGCAAACCTGTAAAATGAGATACTCAAGGGCAGTTTTGTGTTTGTATGGAATGAAGTGAAAATAGAGTAAATACAGCATCTTTGAACATAGAACTCCTATGACAATATATTACAGATCTAGAGTAACATGACCTCATTGATCATTACTATGCACAAAAAAAATTGTGTGTGGGACTATTGTTGAATCCCTTCTTAGTATTAAACATTCCACTCAGGGGAATAAGAATGAGCACTAATGATACGGAACTTGGAAATATTTCTGTTTCTGCAGTGCAAATACAGAGCTTCAATTAGCTGAATGTGCTGGTTTAACCTGTCAACAGAGTATCATAACAGCTTTTATCATTGTGCACACTGCAGAGTGTGAAAAGCATCAACTTTAATCATTTTTTCCCTTGGAAAAAAAAAAATGTCCCTGCACATTGCAAACTCCCAAGACAGCTGTGTTGTTTACTGCAGAATAACAAAGGGAAGGAAAAGGCAAGAGTCTGACATGAGGCAACGCGAACAAGGTGCCACAGTGCCTGAACGAGAACACAGTAAGCAGTGTAAAGTTACTGTTAAGCAAGTTAAATTTGGAAACTTTTTCCATCGGCTGTTGCAGAGATGCTGCAGGTGCTGATCTGAGCTAAACTAAGGAACTGGTCGCCTCGTGCACTTAATGTAAGACTGAAGCACAGGATTTAGGCCCAGAGTTACAGTATTAGTTCAGTTTCTCACAATAGCAACACATGGTTTAATCCGACGCTGAAACAGTTGAAAAGATAGGGGGAAAAGACATCTTCATTCATTCCACATTGACCTGCGACAGATCACTGGAAGTCCTTGACTAAGGGTTTTCACTGTTCGGTATGCCCTATATTTAACAATACACACGTTTATATTTAAAACCTGCAACACAGCAAGGATAGTATAATAATTATTATAATTCAGGGTGTATGCTGTCTCAAGCCCCTTGCTTCCAGAATAGGCTGTGGACCTCCCAGACCCTAACTAGGACTTGGATGGGTGTAATTATTATATTTATTGTTCATTTAATTTTTTTATGCTGTCATCTCGAAATTTTCAATATGAATGAAGTCAAAATTCTGTAAGTGATTCATTGCCTAACCTGTTGGGCAATATAGTCGCCATTCAGAACACAAGACATTCCAAATGTGTTCTGATGCTATCAAATGATATGAATTACACTGTCATCCATGACTGACCTAGTATTTTCTATGCAGTGGAACCATGAGTGCTCAGTCTGAATGCCTTCTGCTTCACACTTTGCGTCGCCTAGTCTTTGACAGTAGTAACCACCATGAAGGGGAGCTGGGATTCACATAATTGCTATAACACTGGGAACAACCATCACTTAATGAATCCCACCTCAGCACTGGCCTGCCCCCTGATCTTATAGCAGTCCAGCACACACACATAAACCCACCCGAAAAAACAGCAGCACCACTCCTTAAAATATCCTTTTAAAAATACTACACACCAGGGTTTTATCTCTATATTATTTGCACAATTATAGCAAAAAATTTTGCTGCTTAGTAGGAGTATTGCACACAAGTAATGCAGTAATTCAAAATTTTTCCCAAGCTCCGCCCCCTAAACTTGCACCATCATTCAAAAGCATAGAATGTCCTCTCTAAAGCACATGATGACTCAACACAGGAGCTCATTTAGTTTGTGAGACTCATGTCAACATACATGTCTCCTGAAATGGACAGTTCCTGAATTCCTGAGATTTAGGAGGGTATCATAAAATTAAAAGGTAGTAAAATACAATAATAAGATTAATCCTGCACTATTTATAATAGCACCTTCTTGTAGTTGCATTACTCCGTTGTGTTGTGTTATTTTGTTAGTTGTGTTATTATCATTCATTATCAGTAAACTACTGTAAGGCATTATACTGCATTTTAGGAGTGCATGAGAAAAAAGTATTCCAAAAAATCTGAGTTGTAAAGACATTGAAAATATGTGAAATCGTTAAAAAAGAGTCCTGTTGAGCTTTTTAATACTTTGGGAGGGAGAGTGACAAAATAATATAAGAGCTCAATGCTATCTTGTACTATCAAGCACTTCATTACGCCACTTGCATGCCGGTATGAGAAAGGCTGAGATTACAGATGGGAGAGCTAAGAGATGGAAGATGCAAGGCAATATGCTCCCAAGAGACCAACGTGCATGTACGAATTGCAGGCCAATGAAAAAGAGCAAGGTTAAGGTGAGAAAAATATGAAAAAATGAGAGAAAAGTGAGTTTTGGAGTGAGTAGCAATACAAAATGTGTAGTCAGTGAGCCCAAGTGCTCTGTCACTTCCTCTAACATCTCCTGTATAGTCACCTTTCATTCACTCCAGCATTTGTTTGGCTAGTTCTTGTTTAATGTTACCTAGGAACACCTATCCCAAAGTGAGATTTGTTTCCCCCGTTTAATTTTTAACTTTCAACCATAATTTCTTGCATTTAAATGTATTTATTTATTCGTTTGTTTGTTTGTCTGTTTGTTTGTTTATTCATTCGTTACATCTAGGATTAATTCAAATGCGAGAAATGTCATGAAAGTGAAGGTTTGGTTATATTCTTAGAAATGCATGAAATGCAGATTTGTTTAATGTCTCTGGCCTGCTAAACATACTTTTTTAAAAGTTGGTTTTGGGGCCACAATGGTGCAGTTGTCACCTGTCAAGACATTTAAAATGCAACTGTATGTTTACATCCCGCAATAAACTTTTGTCCCATCTAGGGTGTAGTTTCATAGTCTCCAGACCACCCCTACCCCAACCAGGATTAAGCAGTTAACGATAATGGATGGATGGATGGATGGATCGATCGATCAGTCGATCGATGGATCGATGGATATTTTCACATTAAAATGGAAATTGTCAAAATATGCATGCTAGATCTAAATATCCCCTTGTAAGTCAAAGTTCAAATTTGAACTGTGTGCACTTAAATGAGAGAAACAGCAGTGTTTTCATGTAAGACTGTTAGGAAGAAACACCTCTGACTTTTTATTACTTAAGACACACAGAAATTCAATTATGAGGCTGAAAGAAAAATCCCCAAAAAATATTTTTTTAATCCTTTCAGGAGAAAAAAATCAATTGCAGTAATCTGTTCAAAGTGCTTTGGCACTTAAAATGTGCATTATCTGCATTACTGGGTACGTTTCACCAGAAGAAGGAAGGTGCAATTTGAAGTATGAGAAGAAAAAACTGAAGCGGTGTTTCCCGTTATTGTAAACTTCAGTGTCACAAGTTTCTAATTTCCTTTTCAAATTCAGAATGAACATGAAGCCTCGCATTCACAAAAAAATGAAATCTGTATTACTTCTGAAGAAGGATCAAATACTCAGAGACTGTCTTGCTGTTAGTATTCAGCTGGTAAACCAGCTAACATGTTTAGAAATATGAAGCGTCAAGCACTGACACATCAGGTGACACAATTACCAGTATTCTTTTCAACTCTCGATAATCACTGAGTAAAAAGAACGCAGGGGGGAATTCATATCTAAACTTTCCAGTGATATGTGTTTGTTTAAAGAATTCTGCTCGCTAGCTATTGTAACATTAAAGTTATCTGTCATGCCTGAGCTCCAGGGAGTGCTCATTTATTTATTTATTCCTGAATGCCGCCCACGTCTGCTCCACATTGCTCTGCGTGTGTGTGTGTGTGTGTGTGTGTGTGTGTGTGTGTGTGTGTGTGTGTGTGTTTGGACTGGTGGGAGGAGGCTTGCACAGTTCACAGCATTTTATAGTTCACATAGCAGAATGCAGGGCACATGCAGATTTTGTGCTGATGTTTTCGAGGATATGTATATGTTTTCAAATGCAGTTTGCCCCCTCCCCTTTTTATGGTATTATTTTCCAGCTGTGTTGCTGAGAAACAGGGTATAACTTCTCCTCCATTTGTGTTCTCGACAGCGGGATGTGAAGTTCAGCGCTCTCTTATGACGGGAGCTTTGCCGGCATATGAAATATGCTGTGTGCCTTCGCTCACAGTTTATGAAGTTAAGCCACTTTCTCCAAAGCAGGCAGCCCTACTCATACAGCACAACAAAAATTGTTCCCGCGAGATTTTCCAAAAGGAAAGAAAATATTCTTTTCAAAAGCTTAATAAAAAGCACTGTTCTGCATTACTGTAGTGTAATGATGTGTTTACATTCATGATGTATTCCTAGGAATCAATGGTAATATTTGACTTTCTTCATTGAAGACTTCAAACTTACACAGAAACTTTCCTTGAACATAACTCTTTTTAACCCCTAACCTGAAAAAGAGCTATAACTCTCTGCTGCTCAGATGACAAAACAATCCCTCAGGTAAATATGTGGCCTGTATTGAAATGGTACGTGTATAAAACTGCTACCAGGCATCATGATGAAAAATGCGCAACAGAGAATTAATTGAGGCACATGGTTTTTTCTTTTTTTTTCTCCTGAAGATTTGTTGCAAGGTGAGAGTGCCATCTACACCTCAGAATGGAAATCTTGCAAATACAGTTTTAAGACTCAAAACAGTCCTGGACTGAACAAGAAGGTAGGATCATCATTTCTATCATAGCTTGGATGAAAATCGACTTATCCAGCCTTGTGCTATTTAAGAGTAAAACTCATTTGTCACTGAAAAATGAGGTAGAATATGATCTAAAACTCATATGTTACAAAATACACATGTGCAATAAAAAGTGATTTGCAGTTTTTCATTCAAACCGCGTTCTTTCGTTTTCTTTGCTGTAGTTGACGGTGTCGGATGAAACTGACAATATAAATGAGCAAATAAATTCTTTTCTTGTATACTTCTTGCCATAAAGTGAGATTGTTTGGAATATGCGATATAATATCAGTCTAAATTGCTTTCTCGATTCTAACTTTTTGGCGAAAGAGCCTTTATAAAGCGATGACAAACATCAATTGCTAAACGAGGACATCTAGAGGACATGTGGTGTAGAAAAGGAATGAAATTACAGCTGTTCAGCAGTACAAATACCCCCAGTGCACTAATGGTGTGCAGTGACATTCTGTACAGGTTTCTTTCCAAAAAAAGGTGAGAGTGAGGAGACGCTGCTGCACCCCCTGTGTAGTGATACATCGAAAAATTCTAGAGGGTCACGACTTTTCTGAAAAACCAATCTGGCCACTGCACAGTAGAAAATTTGTGCGTGATACACGGAGCTCTATCACGGCACAAAGCCTCTTGAGGGATACGTGACATCATTCAATGTAGAGCAGTGCATCTGCACAGAAGAACGATTCTGACCACTGATCAGCGGCATCAAAAACATGTTGTAGCTCATGATCAGCAATCCCTGGAGTAGCTGCTCCCCTATCTATGACTTGGTGGCCACATTCCAATTTCTCTTGTGTTGGACAGAGGCCCTCAACAACAGACACCTGAAAGGCCTGAGCAGTGGGCCTATTACAGCATGTGGGCCGGATCGCGATCGCCCACGATGGCGGTCCTCACTGAGCTGTGATCTTCATTCACTTTTATATAGCTGCCCCCTGTCCAAAGTCTGTGTTTCTTTCTGTCTTCTTCATTCTGACAGTTAAAGCAGATCAATGCAGAGATGAATGCAACATTTTTTCAACTTTCTCAAAATCGGCTCAATTTAACGAGTTAAAAAGTGAAACGTGGTTGGAGCTGTCGGCCATTTTACAGACTTCTGATGCGTATTTGTTCACAAAGAGAGAAGAGTCTAACATGTGGGTGTCGCAGAAAAAGAGCCAGATATTTCATGATCATCTGGCAAGTGTTCTCTTCATGCCAGCCAACTCGATTACATTACATCAGTGTTAGCAGTAGCTATAAATACATTATTGCTATAATCATCCCGGGCAAGCAGAAATAAAGGCACATATACACTCATCTTGTGTGACTTTTGGTTTCAGATTTTACAGACAGTTAAATATGACAGCCATCTTTCATGTTGTCACTGGCAATAACATAAAAAGATCAACATGGTTTTTATCAGCAAAATATGTAGTTGCAAAAATAAAAAAAGGTATGAATAAAAGTGTCTACTATGCATGTACAATAAATGGATATGCATGTAGTAGAAAACAGATTTGGATAGATAGTTAATGCTGGTACAGGTTTTTTTTTTTTGCTCACTATTTTACAAGGCCTGTTTACATTGTATCAGCGAACTAGTATTCACACAATTTAATTTATAGCATACATTAATCCTCCCTTTGTGAACAGTGATTATGTCAGTTTTAGATCTCAAAAGCTTGTAAAATCTGTTCACCATGATGCACAACATTGTACATGACACAAAGCATATTTAATCCCTGATGTAGGGCTACATTTCACTGTCATAAACATCCCTAGCCTTTGGCGGTTAGTTCTTTAAGAAAAAAGTATCAGAAATAACTGGTTAGTGTCACCAGACTAGAATACAGTCAGAAACTATTTGCGAGGCTATTAGATTTCATCTCAATCCAATTATCTTGTCAGAATAAAACATGGGGCTTCATGACAAAAATGTAATTTGCAGCTGTTGTTTTCAAACATGGACTGTCTGCATGGAAAGCTATCCAAAACCCCCATTTTTCCACTTGTGCTGCCATATAATATCTGCCTTTCTTTCTGAACAGATATTAAAATTCTCACCATATGAAGAAGCTGATTTGTTCCTGATTATTTTCCTAAAACGGTCCCTTGAATGCAGCAAACCAAGGAGCCATAATATTTGTGACAAAAACACATTTTTTTCAAATAGCCATCGCATTGGAATATTGACATTTTAAAAGTGTTTGCAGTGTAGAGATGTTAGAGTTGTGACCTGATGCTGAGCTGTTGGGAGCTCATTTTCCTTTTCCTGCATTTTAGGCAGCACAGTGGTGCAGCAGAAAGCTCAGTTTCTGTGGAGTTCGCACATTCTCTCCATATCTATGCCTGTTTCATACATGTGCTCTGGTTTCTTCTCACAGTCCAGTGACATGTTTCAGGTTAATCTGTCACTCTACATTGCTCATAGTGTGTGGATGTGAAAGTGTGTATGATGGCCTGGCACTCCAATGTGCACCCCTCTTAAGCTGGTGACCAGAGATTTGGGGAAAAGTGTCTTTTTTGGCTTCTTTCAGCATCATCTATGTCTTTTACATGAGCTTGCTGACAGGAGAATTTAAGCATCATCATACTGTTAATAATACACGCAAGGTGTTTGTGTATTGTGTAAGACTGAAGAATGAGCACAGAGATACAATCTTAATGAATATTTCACACAGTTTTTATGTGCATTTAGTAAAACAGTTATGCAGAAACAGAAATGCTTCACTGCTGCTGAATGTGGTGTGCATTACAACACAGTGGCTTACAGTGAGCAGCAAAGGAACCGTCTTAATGATTAAAAAAGAACAGATAGTTGGTTTCAGCATGTGATGTGCATGTGAGCTGTCTACAAATAGTTTATATACAGGTTACTTGTACACAGCCTGCATCAGGGTATGAGGTCTGATACCTGCAAGCAAACAGCTTTGCAACAAAGGCCAATACAATTTTTCAACATAGCAAGAATAGTGTTTAATACAGCGATATTAATGGGACAAAGATATTTAGGGACACAAAATAGTTCCGCACTGCATTACCACTCTAAACAATCCACCAATTCAGCACCCAACAATAATCTCGCTGAAAAGTCATTTAATTGAACTGGGAAAGCAGATATGCATGTAGTGTTACACAATGGTTAAATCTCTTCAAAAATTATATATCTAAATGAAGAAAATGTCTTTTTCAATTAAAAACTAAACAATGCAGTTTTAAGAAATTTGGGGCCCATTTATTGGCATTTTGGATTTTTATTGCATGTATTTATATAAACATATATATAACTTACAGTTTATGTAAAATGGATTTCATCTCTCACTTCCTTTTGCAGGAGCCAACATCACTGTCACCTCCTTGTTGTTCTTGCCCTTTCTTCACTCCTTTCTTATTGTGTGTGTGTGTGTGTGTGTGTGTGTGTGTTTGTTTAAAAATAAAAAAGAAATAATGAGTTTTTAAAAATCAGACAGCAGAAATCAACATTATACATAGAAGACACCAGATGGCATAGTAGTTGAAGCTGTTACCATCCACTTGAAGGACACAGGTTTGAATACCACCTTTTACTTCAGCATCCTTGAGCAAGGTGCTTACCCTGAGTACTATTCGGCAGTGTAAATGGGTAAATCAGTGTAAGTTACTGTGGAGGAAAGTTTCCTCTCACACCCCAGCTGGCTTTCTATAGTCTTTATTATTACTAGGGGCAAAGTGGTCATGATCCCCTGTTGCACTAATGTTTGTATGTACAAGTTCAAACATTATTGGAGTTTGCAAAACCAAAATTGTAAACCCACCTTCACACCTCTTCCATCACCTTTTTATCCAAAGGTGACCCACGTCAACTGCAGATGTGTGGCCACCAACGGACTCTGAGCCACACAGGAAAGAACACCAAGCATTTGCCCAAATGCAAGACCACAGTCTAGTACTTCCAACTATTAAATGTTACTGTTGCTATCGCATTATTGCCTGCGCCGAAGCCCAACCCATTTGACATATTTCCAGTGCCATGTGGGATACTGCTACTTCCCAGTGTTTCTACAAAGGCCATAAATAAAAGTATTAGTTTTGTTTTACAAAAACAATGATAAACTGCTGCCAGATTATACAAAGTTTTATGCTTGTTAAATGTTTGAATGTATACTGTTTTGTGGAAACAATGAGTCATAAACTTCCCAGATGTGGTGTGAAGTGTTCTAAAAGTAAAAATTCAAAATGTAATTCCTTATTTATACTAAAAATCATTCATCAAATTGTGAAATTGTTACCTCGTGAATTACTGAATGGATCATTCGCTGAGGTCATAGTCAGTGAAGTTCCAGTTTGAGTTGTCAGATGTAAGAAAGCTGACAAACACTGTGATGTAATAAGTGCAGCACATAGAGCAGTGATTCAAAGGTTGAATTTTTAGTGCTGTGTTCAGTTTAAAATAAAAGAAACTGCAACAGCCTTGCTACTTGTAATGCATTATAAAAAAATGACCTTTTGAAATCTGGATCCAACTTTGATTCTTTGTGTCTCAAGTCCAATCGTGGAGTTAAATGGTGTGCTACAACACTATCATTCAGCAGAAATTATTTTCTTCAATTAGCTGACCTTTTTCTCCAGATGGAGGTGTGTACATTATTCTTACTATGATTTACCCACTTATCCAGGGTGGGAAATTTTCACTGTAGCACTTCTGGGTAAATATTGCATCTTGATCATAGGTGCAAGAGCAGGAACTTGGATTCAAACCCTGGTCGCAAGGTGACTGTAGACTTCAACTACTCTGTCACCTGCTCTCCTTTAGAGCCAGTCTTCTGTTACAATGCTGGTGATCCAGATTTGATTTAAAATACAGAAACTGAGCAGAAAGATCTGGCACAGATGACATCTTAAAGGATGTTTACATTTCCATGAATTGTGAAAGAGGTGAATGAGCATCTCACTAATACCAATGAGCAGCAAACCCTTTCACACATTAAACAAGAAAAGGGGATCAATGACACCTCAGCGACACCTTTACTCAAATCGTCTCCTCTGACTCCAGCCTCCACTGACTCAGGAACCCACCTCACCCGCTGAGACCTTCTTGAGACACTTAAAGGAGTTCATCACTAAGAGAGCCCACAGATGTCATGTATACAGGTTTGTACAGCCAATGTCACTGCAAGGACGCCTGAACTCATCTAACTCACTCTGTCCTTGAGGCCGCTTTGAACCCAATGTGTCAGTTGTTTCACTACACATTTGAGAGTTCAATATCCTGTTGAGTGACACAGAACTGTATTTTGAATGAATTAATTAAATTATAAATAATTAATGTGTTAATTAATTTATTTATTAATTATGCCTACTATTCATATACAACTAATTTTAATTCAGTTTGTATCTATTTATATTTTTAAAACCTGAAATGTGTACTATTTCTATTTTCTGATACAGATTTGGACAACAAAATCCACCAGAGTTGTTTTTAAGGCAATTAGAGGAATTAATAAGTAAAGTGAAATGCATTCTTTTATCTAACAGCTTCCCAGAGGATCTGTTATCTGACAGCTGTCTACATTTAACCATCAACCTCAAACAGAATTATTTCAGTTCTGTTTAAATCTGTTCCCAAAGATCATTACTATTGCATAGCTTGTTGCTAGCCTTATTCAACAAGACTGGAATACATTATTCAAAAACTAGAAACGATTTAACAGAAGTGCTTTATATTACTAGGGACACCATAAAAATTACTAAAAAAAATCTAAATAATGCATGAATGAATCATTTACATTTGCATGTCCTACATGAGTTACCCTGCATGTTAAAGCTGCAGTGCATTTTAACAAGAATTTCACCAGAAAAAAAAGTATTCCAGCTGTTGTTCACAGATGGTTAAAACCAATACTGAAATTTACCACCACCAAAAGCATTATTAAACAGCAACATTAAACAGCACAGCAGTATAAACATCCACAGAGTGCACATTGTAAATCAGTCAGTTTATGAAAAATGCATTGAAATCCTTTGATTGTTTGATGTGAAAAGGCTATTCTTTGTTTTCAATTTTGTGTACAAATTTTCAGTTCATATGGAAAAAGAAAACATCAATAATACAATAATTAAAACAATAATAATAATATATTTTATAAACCTGTTAAAAGGCCTTATTTACTGAAAGATTTCTGTATCACCTAACAACAGAAATCTAATAAATGAGGAGTCTGAAGAACAACAGTCCATATATCATACAAAATATAGGAAAGATTTCAGTAGAGGATTATGAGAATAACAGATCGGTTTCCCATTGGTGACATTAATTGATTAAATGTTACTGATTGCGGAGTTAATGTTTCACAGTGTGATCTCTTGTTCTGCACTTAACTGAACATTGCTGCACAGTATAGGTGTCAGGACTGTGATATTTTGCATTCTTGAAGTCATTGTACTAAAAAAAGGCAAAGAAAATAGATTTAATCTTGGCACAATTAATTAATCCTCTTATCTGACTTCCATGATATCACAGCAGAATGTGGTCTTTAAAGAGCAAGATTTAGATGATGCTGCAATAGTAGCACTTACAGTATCACCATTAGAAATCAGCGGAAGGGATAAAGCAGCGCAGTAGCAGAAAATTACGCTGAAAGTGCAACAATGATGGATTCAATATAGATAATTACATTTCCAACTATTTTATATTTAAATAATTTTACACACGCTATATAAAAGGCTGAGAGGAACGTTCTGAGAGCTCGTGAAAATCATAAGCAATTATTCTATGGCCTGAGTCAGAAACCAGACAGTAACCCTTTGGCCACCTTTAATGGTCAGAACCACATCTTTGCAGTATCTTTTAGAAATCTTGGGGGTTAACATGTATTTCCAGGCACCTCCTTGTTTCATATACTGGAACTGATTGCGGGTTACTTTTATCCCTGCCTCCTCCGAGGGAGAGCATCCAGCCCAGAGCTGCTTCTCTGTGGTTCCAAAGTTATAAAGGGGGGCACTGGGAAATTTTATATTGCCTATACCATCCTAATGGCTCCCTTTATCTTGCAAGAGGCACTTGCAAAATGTATTAAGGGGCCTCTTGGCGAAGCAGAGCATGCAGGGGGGCAACACCACAGAAACCTGAGACATAAGCACAGCATGCAGCACACACACGCCAGCCAACTGGGCCTCCGAAGCACACGGGCAACATAACATTATGTGAAATAGATACAAAAATCCCACAGATGCAAATATGTCCCAAGTGCCAACACTTCTATGAAACCAGGTTGCACGTGAAGATGCAAGACGCTGGTCTGGTTTGTTCAAGATGCTAGTGGCAACGTGCAAGGCTGCACTGACACCTGCCAACAGGATAGCTAACATGGTGTAGTGGTTGCTTTTGTCAGTTACAATAATTACATTAGCTGCATTTAGAATTCTTCTGGACCAGCCTGCCTTGAAAATCACAGGGAAACTGAAACCTGGGTTAATAATGTTTTGCGCTCCAGATCACTGTTAAAAAATGACACTGTTGTGAAAATTGTAGTGTCCTGTTATGTTGGTATATGAACATACTAGGGTAGAGTCTTCAGTAAATGCACTGTGGTTATAGTTCATCCTTGTTTTTTGCTGCAGGCTTTGCCTGAAGGTGTCCTTTTCAACATCCTACATCTCCTGGATTTTAATGAAGTTCCTAGATTTATATGGTTGATGCACATATCTTATGCCACCTACATAACTTTACTTATTCAGCAGCCGGATGTGTTCACTGAAGAAATACAGGAGAGGTTGCTCTAGGTTACAGCAGAAGAGTGCCTCCTGGGAATTAACCACGTAGCATTTTGGTGGAAGTTCCTTAACCACTAAGCTACCTGCTGTTCAACTGCTCTGATGTCATTCCTTCAGGGCATTCAGGTTTGTTCTGGGGCACATCACCTTTCCACACCCAAAATGTTGACTTTATTCGTCCTCAGGGGGGTCTATAAACAATTTCCACTGGATGCTGAAAACTGTTGTTTTTTTAATTATTTATTAAATTGTTTCAATTAATAATAGAAGTGAATGTACCTTGATGTATTTATTAAAACATTTTGCTCACTTAAAGCTATGCTGAAACCTTTAATGTGTTTTTTTTTCAAAATGAACCAGTGAAAAGACGGGCCCCTGTTGGCAGCAGCCTAAAATGAATATTCAGTCTTGCTTCGCATTTTATTTGAAGTCTTAACATCATTTATGATTAATTAGCCAACATGGTACTGTGCGGGAACTAAATATTCCCCCGCAGACCGTGTTAAGTTTCCCTCTGTGGAGTCGCTCTCTGGACGTTTATGGAGTGAAGTGGCAAGGCCCGAGCGGGTGCCCCCCCCCCCGTGAGCTCTGAGTCATCACAGTCCCACAACAGATGACGTGTTGTAAGGAACTCCAGGAATTTTCCGGGACTGCAGCTTCTATACCACAGTATTAGTCCATCCTGGGAAGGTAGTTAAAGCACCGTTTGTTGTCACAGAAACAGCTGAATGAGAAGTTGATAATAGGTGGTTCTCAGAAAGCTGACATTTATAGGGTCATGTAAGCTGCAGTGTCAAATTCACCTTATTGTCAAGCTTTGTCCATTCCGGCTCTGCTTTGACAACTGTGCTGCATCAAGGGAAACACCCCCTTTCCAATAATAAAGATGAATTTAACAATAGCAGTGCTCCCTAGTGTAACCTTTTAAACTTCTTCTGTAATGATGAAGACTATTATTTTATTTTTCATGACCACATCATTCAGAAAGCTGTTACAAAATTACCTGCTATATTTTTATTCTTTAACAAGAAACATTCGTCATTTTTAATTCATTTTTCAAGTAAAAAATATCATGTCTTTTTTGGAAACAGAGAAAAAGCACAAAATATGAGTATGTCTTAACCGTTGGTTAGATTGCACTTGTTCTCTGTGGTTTTGCATAAAGGTATTTATGAGTCACATTGCAGGTTAAATTAATATGAATAATTAGCATGTTTTTCAGGCATGTTAGCATATCAAATCAAAGCCCCGTGTTAGAAAAATGGAACAGGAATGCAAATATATTTTGTAGCCTGAATCAGATCATCATATTAACCTTTACTATTCAGAATGAGATATTCACATCAAGACAAATAACACCATTTAGACAGTCTGTTGTCACAGTTTATAGTGTTAAACAAAAATTTAGCGCACCCCCAGAGCAGGGAACAGAGCGGCGCAGCGTGAAAACAGAGCACTGGCTCGCTATGGCTGCGGATTTTGGAACAACGTGAATTGGAGACGTAGTGTTGCTGACAGACTTTGCTGGTGGAGTGATCCCAAGATCACAGGCGAGCCGGAGGAAAGCAGCAGAGACTCAGGAATATGTGATGCAGGTACAGAGATGGGAGAGGGGAGGAGAGGGATGAGGATGGAGGTGCAGCCCCGAGGGCAGTCGAGTCGCCATGTTGGTTAACTGCCATGTGACATCCTTGGCACAGCGGGGCTGCTGGGATCCCACAGATTCACGGTAGTGCAGAATGAGGGCGAGCTTCCGTCAACACACAGAGCATCTGGGCTTTAAGTAGGCTGAAAGATCCGAATTCCAAATTTCATAAACCAAGATCCAAAGCAGTTGAGCACTGTGTAATTTATGACGAACGTAGTACTTGCCCAAATTCAGCAGCCCTCATTCAAACCCAGGTGTTTGATCGATGATTGTGTGTTTATATTCACTTGTTTTACTTTTTAAAGCACAGCTTATTTAGCAAAGTTTTAAGTGGTGTTAAAAAGGAGGTGGCACAATGACACAGCAGGTCTAGCTGGCGCCTCAGATGTCCTGGGTCATGGGTTTGAGCTGCATTTAGTGTTTGTGTGATTTTCCTCCCAGAGTTCAAAGATCTGTGTTTCATATAAATTTATACCTGTGCATATCACATGTATGTGATTACCTTTTGAGGGATGGGCATCTGAGAACCCTGCTTCATAGCCTAAGCTTGCAGGATAGGCTCTGAACCACCCTGACCTTGAGTTGCATTAGCAGTGACCGATAGTGAGTGGATGACTGAGTGTTAGAAAGCACCACCAGAGGTGGTCATGGGACACCAGAAAACTGTCTTAAATCGATTGTTGAACAGGGACACAATGTGACAATAACCTGGCATCTGATGCCACTTCATTCCTTGGATAATACAGTGAAATATGAAGTACCATTAAGGACAGGTAGTAGGATCCACTGTGAAGAATGGAAGCAAATGCTTGTTGGAAAATTCTCCATATCCATTTCCTGATGGCAGCCACCTGTTCTTTTTTTGACATGAAAAATGACCCAATCACTGAGGGAGGAAAAAACATTGTCGCTGTCACAGGGTGCAGTGATGAGTTTCTCCCTGTTACCTGTTGCCTTCCAGGTTTGAGATGTCAGCTGTTTTAATAGGGTTCATTGCAGCCACTGTGTGGAGTCACTTCATCTTTACACAGCATTTCTATGGAAATTATGCACAAATCCTGTGGGTTATCATCATTATTAATATTGTTGTTGTTGTTATTGTCATTCAGTTTGTTTATTCTAGCCAATTTTTATTATGTTATTGACTGGCTCAAGGCAACAACCAGTCTTTTTATTTCCAATGCTTAATCCAGAGACCTTTTATTTACAGTCAACCTCAATCGTTGATGAAAATCATCTCCTACTGTAGCCACTGTGATTTTTTTCTTTCTACTGTGGACCAGGAAAAAGAAACACACAGCACATGGAGTGCAACTATCTGCATATGCACATTCATATGAAATAAGGTACAACGTTGCTCCCCTCCTCAGACCAAAAATGGCTCTGTCCTCTTAGCACATAGCTCAGCTAATGCAGCCGGGCTGTTCTCGCACCACTCCTTCAAATAGAGTTTTGTACACACAGAGAGATGAGACCAGCCTGTGAAATCCACGGCTTTCCAGAAATTATTGCAATCTGGGTTTTTATTGAAGTGAACTGAAAAAAGGATCCCTCTCCTTCTGCCATTATTTTTTCCTTTAAATGAGATATGGGTATTTGATTCAGATTTCCATTTTGTGAACCTAATAGCAGGTGCCGTAAATGCCATCATTAATGACCGGTCCACGTGAGCCGAGGTAATTAGCAGGCAGCTCAGCGGTGATAAGATCCTTGGCAAGGGATCACAGCCATTAATGGAGCCTGAACCTTCTGCACTTTGGAGAAGGACATCTGCTGCCAGCAGGTATCTCAGGCCACGCCGTCATGTGACAAACTTAGCGATTCCTTGGCATAAGAGCGAAGCCATATAGCCCAGTGTACGTCCCCTGGTTAACCAACACTGCCGTCATCGTCCTTGTTTACTGGTGACAAATGCGACTACACATGGAGTACCAGATGGCAGGACCGCACCATAAATCTGGGAAACAAGACAGCTGATAAATGGCACTTTGATGTAAATGCCTTTCAATGTATGTACTGTACGTACTGGGATGAAACGTAAAGCAAATTCTGTCTTGACCTTCAGTCTAAACAGGTCCAGCAGTACCTAATTCAGGCTGTAAAAAACAGATAAATTAAAGAAAAAAGAAACCATTAACAGCAACTTTATTTAAATATCTTGTGTCTCTGGGTGTTTTGTGAAGCTTTTAATTCTGCAATTATATGTAACTATGACAATGTGTCACCTGCAAAAATTTTGATTTATAACTGTCTAGTGTGGATGTGTTGTATACCTTTGTTCTTCCAGTTTCATTGTTATAATGATTTAATGTTTACCTGTCTGGATGATTCAAGCAAATATATAAGCTCAACAAGAAATACTTAAAAATTAACAAATGTGGTTCACTTCCCATTAAAAAAACATTTCAAAGCACAATTCATTGTATTACATACAATAGATGTGCCATGCGTCATAAGAAAAAAAGAATTAATTTATGTTCTTATGTTGCAAAGAACACTGAAACAATTTGTGCCTTCACTGCAGGAAAACACTTTTTAAAAAATACATCAGTGACAACAAACAAATCTACTGATTCAGCCCTGCAACGGAGTGGCATTTCCTGGTGTATCTGGGACCGTCTCGACCCTGACATGGACAAGGGGATTGCAATTTAAAGAATATATTAATAAAAATAAGAATAATTTTAAATGGGGCATTTAAATTGAGTTTTTCAAAGCGCTTTACAATGAAGAAGTCATATGAGTTAAACCTTAGGGTCATAGGAGTCTGAAAATCTGGACAAATATAGTGCTGTGAAATAGTATTTCCTCCCCCCATTACTGTATATTTGTTTTTTCTAGAACTGGGCCTTTAGCTGATTCTTAAAAGGGTCCATGGCAGAAAAGGTTAAGCACCTCTGGTTTAAGACCAGAATCACCTATGGTGTGCAGTGTGAACTGACAGCACGATGGTGTGGGTGGGGTTAGTCACACACCCTGACTGTAGTAGTGCTGGTGGCTGGCTGGCCAGGGCCCAGCGTAAAATGTCACATGCTGTTAGAGCTTCTCTGGTGCTGCGCCCGGACAGAAAGCAGTGCGCCTTGCAGCAGTTAGCTCACCTAATTAGCAAGGGCCTCTTCTGCGAATGACACCAACCTTCTCTTCAAAACGGCTGCAACCTGCTGAGCTTCCAGGTGACACCCGGGGAACGTCCCTCCCGGGGCTCCAGCATGCAAATCAAGGACAACCTCCTCCTCTTGTTGCCATCATGATGCGACTGGGACCAGATGTCGCTGAAACGAGGATGGCTTCATAAGTGGGGTCATGGGAGGGGGTATTTCTTGTAGCTCAGCCACTGTAACTCACCAGGCATTTCTATGGATCCAGTTTTACAGCTTTTTTTATGTACCCAGAACTATAAATCTTATAAATACTCCATTCTAAATGTATTCAACAGTTCTGTGTTGTAAGTGCAGTTCTATAAAAAACAAATGAAAGAATTTTAATAGGAATTTGGCTAGAATTATTTTATCTTGGTAATGCAGGTTTGAAAAAATCTTTTGCAATGTTTGCCATGGTGGTTACTTATTGAATTCTGAACTTAATTTTAAAGGCGTCAAGAATGTCATATTAAAATTGTACGTGACAAATGCAACTAATGTAGAAAACCTTTTTCTGATGGAGCAAGCTAACTTCAGACAAGATTATGTTTGTGAAAAAAGTCAGCCTCCAAGAGGCTTTCCAACATTTTGTGTTAAATTTGTCCTTACGGAGCTTTTTGAATCTATTTTTTCTCAGCTGGTAGGGGCTGAGCTTTGTTGTGCTGGATGCATCTCTACCTGCCAGCTCTATCTGGCTGTACCTCAAAGAACCACTAAAACATAGCAGTTTTCCTTTTGTGATAAAGAAGATTAGGCGTCCTGAATATTATCCCCACTATGTAAGAAAGGCTCAAATCCCTAATATAAATTACAAATTAGATAATGAAATGTACAAATTTAGAACTTTTCCATCATCACATGCAAACATGCAGCAAAATTGCTAAATGTCAAAAGCTATTTGTTTTGTTGGAAGGTCAGTTACCTGCCAGTTTTCCTTGACATGAGTATAACTCCCACAGTTCCAAATATCACAAACTATTTCTGCAGTTTTTTACCAGATACTGACCAAGTCAAAGTACTCTACATGTAAAGCTTGAGTAGATGTACCTCCAACATAGGGCCAACATGAGCCACTGTCTTCCACTCAATGGACTCCAGTTTGAATCTTGCTGCTGCTATAATTCCCCTCAGCAAGGTATTTACCCTGAAAGCTCTAGCAAAAATTACCCAGCTTTTAAAAAAATAGGTGAGCAGTTGAAAGCAGTTACAATCTAACACTGCAAGACACCTTCAGAATCAGCTCAATTAAAGGTTAGCAGTACTATGCTAACATTTAACTGCTACAAATATGAGCTTAAAAAGTTTAGGCAAAAACAGTGACAATAATTCCTGGAATTTTCTTAAAATCAGTTTAACTAAAAATGTATATACTTCACAAGCTGACCACATAGCATCTTTGCTTTTAATATTCCAACAATGTCCAAGATGCTACCATTTTGACCAAAGCATGAGTAACAAGCAAAACTTTACATTAAACACCAAACTTTGCTAAAGGTTACCATGGCACACAGAAATTACACAACAAAAATATTTGTGAATAAGTTTATTTTTATTTTGTATCAGCAGATACAAAAAGAATTTCAAAATGTATCCAAAATGTGCAAGAATTTGACCCCTCTCCAAAAAAAAATAATAAAATTGCAAAACAAAACTGGACAAGAGACTTTGGATAATAGACACAGAATAAAATGTAAACTGAAATAATCTGTCTATCTAGGAATTACAAATGGCTTCG
This sequence comes from Arapaima gigas, assembly GCA_900497675.1. Classification (NCBI taxonomy): domain Eukaryota; kingdom Metazoa; phylum Chordata; class Actinopteri; order Osteoglossiformes; family Osteoglossidae; genus Arapaima; species Arapaima gigas. Next base: position 82,588 of record UFQX01000107.1, read on the forward strand.
TGATGGTCATATTAACTGAAATGTTTCCCAAAATCCAACCTAATTAAATTCTTCCATTGTCATACCCAAAGTCACTGTGTGGACAAAAATTGTGGACATTCTGTTTCTCCCTCATATTAGTATCAGAAAGGCAATTATGAGAACAGAGCAGCACAAATGTGTGTAAACACATCTGAAATAAAGGTTTTAAAAATTGTACCAAAAAGGTTTCCGAAAAGAAACTACAGAGAACTGATATCTAATGAATATTATACAATGTAAACTTTTACCTTCACTGGCAGCCTGAACTCTCAAAAATCATATGGAAAACATGATGAAGCTTGTTTAAGTGCTTAAGTTATAATACAAGTGTTACGCTTCAGCAAATTGAACAAGCAACACCCTGTGAAAATTAAAGGCAACAACAATCACTGAAAATAAATACACTACACATCCCTGGTCACCTTAGCTTCTGGGGAAAAAGAGGGGAGGAAAAAAAAAACACAGCAGAAAATTTGTTGTAATGTAGTATTTCAGTGTTTGCCCAATTTGGTATGGTTTTTATGAACAAAGAAACATTAGATAAGAAAAATAGTAATAAAGTCACCATTTTATTTCACATTCATTTTCGCTTTAATTCACAGCCACATTCCTGTGGATATTCTTCAGCAATGCACTCTTCATGACAACATTCTGTCCTCATTTGTCTTCAGACATTCACATCATGAAGTTGTTCAGCCCACAGATGACAACATCGGTCCCAAACAGCAAATTCTTTACTAACCAGCTACACAGATTGGTCCATTAAACTCTGTTATGAATAGATGTTCATTTTCTTTGAGCACATACCAACCAATAATGTTTCATAATACAGAGGTCTCCTGGTGGGATCGGTGATTTTACTTCAATTCACCTTTGGACTGATACACCAGCAAAAAAATTTTTAAAGCACAACAAGAGTCAAGTTAAAATAAGAAGCCTTAAGAAACACCTTATTTCAAACCAAATTGTCCCTCCCTTTTTTCAGTGACCTTTGTACACAACAGAAAAACAAAACTCTTAGAAATAATTTTTTTTTAATACATGAAAGTTTGTTACAAAATATACCCAATCAAAATTCCCTTAGTAAGCACCTCTGTAAATGGAACCCTGCTCTTCCCTTTGAAATACTTTTTTTTGTACTGGTTCATGTCAAGTGATTTTGGAAAACGTGGCTAACAAGGAAGCCATTCCGGTGCATATGAACGTCAATTTTCCATAGCAGTAACAGTGGAAGTGGTTAAATGCACGTTTTGACAAAAAGAAGATGCAATTAAGGAATTCATACACTACATCAGTCTCAAGAAACATGACTTTAGATGCAAGAATCTACACTGCATAGGCCTATAATAATACTAAAGTAAATCAAGTGAAATGCTTCCTTAAATGAAATCAATAAGGTGATCGGCGCCACAACAATTTTTTTTTTTTTTTTTTTTTTGCTACAACAGCAAAGAGAACCGATACAATACATATTTATATACTGAAACGGTAAGTGGAAAAACATTTTTGGGCAATCAAGTAATAATTTTTCTTTTCCTGCTAAAAACAACCAGTGTTGCAAGCAGTTCAGCCAATTTTGCTGTCAAGTTTTTGTTGATAAATTGAGTTGCAGACAAGTCTAAAGTGGACATCATGGAACCTCGTACACCTCAAAACCAGTGTCAATCACAGGTATAAACTGAAAAGCAACTCAGACAATTGGGTTTGACATCTTCAAAATGCCTTAGCTTATATATAAAAGACTTGATTTTAGTTACATCTATGAAATGGACATCTCAAAAGGAACTTTGATCCTCAATGTCAGCATACAGGTGAGATCTGAAGAGGTACTTTATTAAAACAAGAAAAAAATGACAGTGCATACACTGAATGTGATAAACATTTAAAAATTTTTTTTCCCATACACATACATGTATCCTGAACATTTCATTCCTGTCGTGGAAATTTCACTCATTTTAGATCCCAGTTCAACTATTTGTTGTTGCACAGATGTAGTATGTTTGCACATAACTGAAGACTGAAATAAACAACTATTAGCTATTTGCCCTCTTCCTGTGTGCTATGAGTTACAATTTATTTGATTATCTGCCTAAGTCAAATTTCAAATTGTGCATGTGTGCTTCAAAACAAGGCCTAACCCCCCCATTATTACTCTGGCTTACACTGATATATTAGTGAAGTTTTAAAAAAATGTCAACCAATTCATGATATTTACCTATAAAATGGAAACATTTTACCAAACCATGTTACAAAACATTACATCTCATCACTGCATGTGTGATTTAGTGTGTAGCAAAAAGAAACACTGAACACACCCTAGCACCCTAGTGCTAATGTTTAGGACACTGAAATACAATTAGTGATATGCATAATATGAATGTGGAAAAACAACTGTAGCTTCTCAGTTTAAAAAAAAAAAAAAAAAAAAAACACAGCGCTGAGAGCAGAATGTACCGAAGAAATTCAGTGCCATCAAGCATTGCAAAACCAATAACCACCACTGCTGTGAATGTGTGATGAGGAAATAGGAAAAGGAACTGCAGAAACAGCAGCTTTAAATTTTACTAAGGCTCAAAGTAAGGGGTGCGCTAATTTTCCTAACCTTATTTTTGTTCTCTAACATATCTGCAAATAGTAATTAAGTGCTCTCAAATGACTGCATTGGTAACCAAACAATATACCAAGCAACTAATTTAACTACTTGACTTAATTGCAAGAATCCTGGAGTACAACCGGCAGGTAGAACCATTTCTGAAACAAAACGTACTAACCAATGACAAAATTATGGGTGAAAGTGCAGTTTGTTTTCTTTATGGTTCTGTAGGTTTCCTCCTGTTTCCCACTGAGTAGCCCTAGGAGCTGAACACCTCCTCATAGTGTAGACAGTTTGGCTTTCAGGCCTGCACAGAAATTAGCCAATACATGTAATTATGTCTCTTTTCAAACTATTGTGAAGTCCCCATTAAAATCAAGACCTGTAAATGCACTCAACTGCTGCTTTCATTAATTTGGATTTAACAGCTATAAATGTTTTCATTGCATTATCCTACTTATAAAATTTTTTTTTTTTTTTTTAAAAACTGCAAGGATGCCATCTTTACCTTGGGGAAGCAAGACCTTATCATGCAAATACATTTACTCCTATTTGGTAAAGACAAGATAACATTATTCAAGGAACTATTCCAAGTCGGTTTAACGTACCCAGATAATTAAATGGAAACGTAACAACAATATTCAGTTGTACATATGTCACCTGCTCTTCAAATGCAAAAAAAGGCTTTGGTTTCAAAAGCAATAGGCTTACTTCTCAGTTTCCCATTTTCAACAAACAAATTTAAACTTATGAAGAGCCATATATTCCTTAATTTGAAGATGCAGCAGGCTCTTTCTTTGATAATGTGTAACTGTATGTCAGGAACCATTACAAGATCTCAAAGCTACTTGAATATTTATGTTGAGGGCCACCTACTCAATTAAAAGAAAAAAGAACCACACATATATAAGAATTAATTTAATTTCAGAATTTGTGAATCACTTGTATAAGGTTGGAAACTATATGTCATTTATAATTAATTTTGCTGTTAAAGAAAAAAAGAGCGCAACTGATTTATGGCTTTTCATTTCAATTGGTCATGTTTCCTCAACAGCAAATTCAACACTTCTTTATACAAATGTGGGCAATATTTTTCCCCCCATATGCTTAAAGATCTGAGCAACAACAAATTAAACTGTTCAAGCTAAAAGGACTACACACTGCTGTCAGTCTGGTACACAACAGTCATCTTGACACAAAATTTTAATGGCACCAAACATTTTAAACCCATGAAATGTTTGTAAACCATGTTTAATTTTATTACTGAACCCAAAAGTGCACGTTGCAAGTATGTCCCATGTAAGCATTTCAGTAGTGCTTTTCCTGCAAGTAATCTTTCATTCTGTTTGGCAAAGGCAGTTTCTGAATAAGATCTATCCGTGTGTACTGGCGAATAACAAACCTGCACAGGTACTGTAGTGACCGCACTTGCATAAATCTGGAAACGGGGTTTGTCAGTCTGACGGGATATGTTGCAGACCCTGGTAAGCGAGACCTAGAGTAGCAAAACGCTCCGTTTTCAGAATCTTTTATAGAATGCTCAATGAGGTCAACTATAGAAATATGACCTTCCACATCTGGCTGTTCATAGAAACTGAACCGGCCGTTTGAATGTTCGATCCTTGTATGGAGCGTCTTACCTTGGGAACGAAAGCTTAGACTCAAAAGGTATCGATCATCAGAGCTGTCACGCACCAGGAAGGAACCATCTGGTAGGTTGACAAGTTTCTCCTCAGCTTCCCAGCGAGTTATAGGACCCCAGTACCAACCTTGCTTGGCCAGTTTCTTCAGCTCCTCTGTGAGACTTGTTACAACCATAGGTCCACTGTTTTGAACTGAGTCATACACTCTGCCAACCCCTGGAGCAGAGCTGGGGTCAAAATTTAGATGGTGCCTCACCCTCTCAGCAACTTGAGCATCAGCACTACTCAATCGCCTGAAGTTCCTCTGAATCTGAGTGCCAGGAAGTGGAGGTAGCAGCGGTGAAAGAGGTGGTGCTCCCACTCTCGAACTCTGAAGCATGACACCTGTGGTGCCAATCAGGAGCCCATTCAGAGAGGGTTCCATGAAGATGTCTGGTGACATAACTAGATCACTGTCAATCTGCCTCTCCTCCACCTGGGGAGAGACCCTTTCTACTTGTGGCACCACTTCCATAGGTGAGGAGCTGTCCAAACAGTACGAGTGTGATCCATCAACAGGATACATTCCCTCATCTAAAGGCATTGTGTACTGGATATAGTCCTGAGGCGCAAGTCCAATGACTACAGGCACATCTTCAATGCTTAGATGCAAGTCATCGCTCTGGGGCTCAGGATTTTTCAAAGAATCACTTGTAGTTTGGAAAAGTCCATCCATCTGCAGGTCATGGAACTCCTTTCGAACACCATTAAGAGCTGGGCTGGGACTGGGTGAATGAACCAAAGCTTTTACCTTCATGTCCATCTTGATACATGTTTCCTCAGAGTTGGCTGGCCGAAGAGGCCACGGCGCAGGGCTATAATGGTGGCTACAGAGGGATGTTGATCTTAGGGGACGCTGGGCTTTCACTTCATTAAAGCTTATAGGGGCAGAACTGGAAGAAAATGTATCATCATCCACTGAGGCAAGTGATGGTGAGCTGCCTTTTACTTTTGATTTCTGTTTTGCTGACAGTCTCCGTTTCAACGTGCCCATGAGGCTCTCACTCTTGGACCGGTTCTTGTGCCCTTTCTCCTCTTCAGCATTAAGGTCACAGGTTGCAAACACTGAATCTTCTTTTGAAAAATCAGCTCCCAATGCTGGCTGGACCACCACAAACTCACCCTCCTCCTTACCCTTACTAATATTGAATGACTTCCTGATCGTTTTAAGGCTTATCTTCTTCATTCTGAGAGTCCCTCCTTAAATGAGGGAATAGGTATGTCTCAGTTAGGGTGGTTGAAAGGTCTTATCCAAAGAGCCCTTTCATTAAGTTGCCAACAGCTTTTCATGCAAAAATTTGCACTGCAATCACCTATTAAAAAAGGAGAGGAAAAAAAATCATTTTGCAGCAGCACAAGAATGATAGCTATGAAAGCTATCAGAAAATACTGCTTATTAAATCTGACAAAATATACTCCATCAGTTCTTACAGTAATACCCCATTTAATGCTGACTTGTTTTGTTATAGCATACATGGATAGACATCCATGTTCATTATTAATACTGGCATAAATCCCATTCTCTTCATATTTCTGTGGTACTCATGCCACATGCTGACCCTTCCCTGTCGAGGTGGAGCATTTTCTGTGCTTTTTTTTCCCCCATGCTCCACCACCTGGCTGTAAGTCAGCAGCCCAGGGCATGAGACCTGCATTGTTGGCATACCCTCTCTCCAATGCCAGACATAAATTTTTATTTTTAAAAAAGTTCATTACTGTTCTACCGTATTTGTATTTTTACTCATCTAATAAGCAGTAATTAATAAGGACTGTTTACTATTGTTTTGGCTAGCACTCCACTTTCAAGGGACACATCATGAGCACTAAGTGGGGTATTACTGGATTCCATTTCCAATATTAAAAAAAAAAAAAGTTTAGACCATATGCAAATACAAAGCAAAAAAATATTTCACAGAACACTACTGTATTTCACGTTAGATTCATTTTCTGTCCTTTACTTGTTTATCTATATGCTATACATGTTAATAACAAGAAAAAATTGTTTTTACACTCAACAGTTCTGAGACTAGCTCAAGGTAACCTAGCTTTAATGTGAAAACATTAGTTTGCAAAACGTGTCTTGAACGAGTGCTTGTATAAAAAACCATTGCAAAATAGGTTGAAGGTAATGATTATTAATTCAACACTGCCTGTAATCATTAATTTAACACTGATTATTATTAGTTCAAAGGAAGTCACTGAAGCAACTGGGACAAGGCTGCACATGAAACATATTACATTAAATTTAAACACTGTCACTTCCTCAGTTTCAAAGCAAAAAACACCTTGAAATAGCTACCTTTTACAACTCTCTCAACCATCAAATGCATGATGCAGCAGTTAGCAGTTTTTGACCTTCAACAGCAAGGCCAAGCAGTAATATACTACAGAGGGCACAATTAATACTGCTTCACCTTTCTCAGTAAATGCATTTTAACAAAGTGGACTTTTGTGTTACTGTAGAAAAAAACTCCTGTCAAACTGACCAAGTGCAACTTAGATACCTTGCACTGTTACAGTTGTGCAACGTATCACTGTGAAAATACACTATTTACATATCTAACCTAATATGTAGACAACTGTTTCAGACTTAAAACAGTCTTAGCATTTTATATTTTGCTAATTACAGTAAACTATACAGAGATTAGGTAAAAAGATTATTCAAGTACAGTGCGCAGTGTTTTCAAGAACATTTATGGTAGTTTTACCATTTAAAAGGATTTTTTTTTAATTATCCCATCCTACACTAAAATAACCTTGCAACACAACATATCACACCAACTCTACTTTAAAAATGTAAACTCTTTAAAAGAAAAAAACAACCCCCCTCCCCCAGGGAGAGTTTACCTTGGAAACAGTGATGACAGGTTGAGTCAGATCTTTGAACAGCTCCTTCTTCCAGCTAGGAAAAGTTAAATGCAGAAAATAAGGACTTAACATTGACAAAAATTGGTCTTTTACAGAGATTTAATGCAGTTAGATTTTGAAAAACAAAAACCAAATACATTCAACCATGATACTGACTATAACTACCAACGCATTTTTTTAAGTGTCACCCAAAATTTACACCACCTTGGGTGGCCCTTTTACCAACAGCTTGATGTTATTGGTTATGCAAACCTGTCCATGGATTTAGTACTAAAACAAGTAAGACACAAAAAAACAACCATAAGCTGGAGGTGTGGGTAGGCTGAGCTCATCTTTTGTTTAAAAAGCTGTTGCCAAACCATCAGAAGCAGTATTTTGCTGGTTAAATGAAAACCAACACATGAAATGACAAATGCCCAAGCTTTTTCTCCAGGAATACATGTCCCACTCTTAAAATTAAGCATGCGCTAATATTTTGTGGAGGGAGACATGAGGTGAAAACAAAGAAACACCACAGGACACAAGTAAACCATTGGCACTGCTAACTATACAGTCCATCCACTACTCTTCACCACATGTAAGTACCCCAGAGACCGGAAAGGCTGCAAAAAGCACATATTGATTCCTACCTTCCCCTCCCCTCCCATGTTATTTCACACGTATGTCAGGTCTTGTTTCAGCAAAGGACAGGCGAGGCACACCAGCCTTGGGCATCATGCACACAAAAAGGCATGATTCATGTCCCAGCAACACTTACACATGTCCAAGGTGGAGACAGTGGTCTGAAAAGTCCCAGATCTGAGCCAGCAACAAAATAATGACCCTTATTGTTACCTTTAGTCATATGGGTATAAAGAGTCACTGCATTCAATTGGCATATCATTTATTTTTTGACGACGGGATCCCCATTGTGTGTTCTGCCCATTGAGGCCTGTGGCTCTGCGAGACCTGGACCTCAATTTCCAGGACGTGAGAACACTATAAACACAGCAATTCATACATAGAACAGACCTACGTTAGCTGATTAAAAATAAATATTCCCACAAAACGTTCTGTAAACATGCAATGTGTGGCCATGTATTTTGACACTGGAAAAGGACAGCTTGCCTTTGCCCGGGTGAAAGCCCCGGAGCGGAACCAGGCCCGAAGAACCCGCTAACAGCTCGATTAGCACGTGAGCTAATCCCGGAATTTATTTTTACCGCGTTTTCTGCACCACTAGTTTACAGCCGACAGCATGCTGAAATAAAGCACCCAAAGACAAACGCTGTAAATCACAAGGAAATTCCATGCTCACATTAGAAATCTGCCTTGGTTCTTTCTCTTTGTTTCTTCAGTGGTCGGCAGCTAAAGGATAGCTAGCAGTCTAAGGCAAAGCAATACACATTATTTCCCTATTCCACCGAAATAATAAAAATAATCTGTATTATAATACTTACTTATGTTCTCCTGCGACTGTAGCGCCCGAAGAGTTTCAAAGTGCTCAATAAACGTGAAAAGAGTGGAAGAGCTAGCTAACAGCACCTTTGCTAACGTTAGCTAGCTAGCAGGAGCAGCCTTCATAGTGGCTCCTGGCGGAGGGCGCAGCTAGCCGCGTTAGCATAGCCGCCTTGCACGAGAGGCGATATAAACATCACGCAATGCACGTCTTCTCATACGCGCCCACGGCGCGACCGGGAGGAAAAACGGTTAAACTGCGGGTTTCCGTTTGGGTTTTTTTTTTTTTTAAGTGTGCACCTGGCTCCCTCACGACTTGGTCTGACGTTGGCGCGACCGAATTTAAGTTGTTTTACTTTTCGGTCGCGTTTCCCTTTCTCCTTTTTTCCTTTCTTTCGCCTGTTGCATTATGGGAAAGGAGGCTCTGAGGTGGAAGAGATAATTAGATTTTCCACAAATTGTGTCCTGAATGTCTGCAAAAAAGCAGCCAGTCACAAATACCCAGATCACATAGACAGAAACAAACAATATACTTAATTACTTTTTCACATTTATCTAGAGCCAATGATAGGTTACCTTTTTATTTAAAAATGCAATCTTAATTTTTCTTTAATTTTCTTGCAGTTAACCAGTTATTTATTCATTATTAATTGAAATTATTTGGACCAAATGATGGGCTAACCTGTTCTTTAACTACATAACCTTTTTTTTTTTTTCAAATTCTTCATATTATGTGGGTATAACATGGTGGCAATGCCATACTGTTAAATTAAGGTCACTTCTATACAGCTCTGTGTTGCTTGTTTGCAGTTTGTGATATGCAATGCTATTTTTTCACGAAGAAATGTTATCAGATATTAATGGAATAGTAATAAGCTCTTTAACTTTTCATATCGTGGGTAAAGTTTTGTAGAGTTATATTACGTCTCATCTGACTGGTTGTGTCATATTCTGAATCTGGTTCAATGAGAGAGATGCCAGTATTAATAAGTAACCTGGCAACTGATATGAGAAATTTTAATAAGACTTGTTTATTTTTTGTATCAGTTACAAGTTCACATTCTGAAACATGCTCACCAGCAGTGCTGCCAATATTTAAAGTAGCTTTACAGATCATATGGGGTTTTTATAACCTTTAGATTTTCATACATCTTACGATTGCTTTATGTGTAATTTGGCTCATTACAAATGAAACCTTTATAATTTACTTTTCTCAGTCTGGACAGTGGACTGCCCAACAGTTTTTCACAAAAAATAAAATTAGCAATAAAATAAGCACCCTGGGAGACAAACAGTAAGTCTTTTAATTTTACTATCCCAAGTAATAACAACACACATGAATTATAAATATAATTGGTTATGTTATAGTTATACTTTACCTGTCTTTTTGCATCTATTTCAGTAGGCATCAAGTGAGAAAATAATATGCATTTGATGTCACAGGAGAAAAAATAATATTTTAATCTGTTAGATTTTATGGGGCATGATCTTCTGAGTTGTAATTTTACAGAGCATGAAATCAGAATCAAAACTTTGATAGCGCAACCCTGCTTACACAATACAGCCCTTACATATCCTGAACAATGGTGACAGTCTGTAAGAGGAAAAAAATGCTCAAGACCCTCTATTTGAAGATAATAGTTTCTTTTTAGAATAAATGTACATAGAACATGAACATAAAATAAGGAAGGCATCAATCATACACCCCCCCCCCACCACTTACATGACACAGGATGGACCCCCAACTCCAATCAGCTCTCAGGATATTTCACTGCTTTTAAAATCACAGTTCTAGTGTACTGTATTTGTTAATGGTGTGAAAGGTGTAAATTTCCCAGCTTTCTACAGAAATAATCCCAAAAATAAGGATACTTACTTCACATGCTGAAATCTGTATTTCTAGCACTGTAAATTGTTAGCAATTTTAATTTCTCGCAATTTCTATTGTATTTATTTTGTCTGCACTGTATTCACTGTGCACTGTATTGTTCAGAGCATCAAGAATTAAAATCTTGATACAAGTGTCTAATAAAATTAAATATAAATTCAAATCTCCTGTAAAATTAAATCCATTAGGCTGATAAAGGAATATGAAGTGGAAAAATGTCTGATTATTTCACCATAATGTAAATTTGTTCACTAAAAATGCAAAATATAGGGGCTATACATAAATGCTGTATTTAATAGTAAATATTTAATAGAAACAACCAATATAACATTTATCTGTACTCTGATACCGTTTTTCCATGTATTTATTATCCGGTCCAGAGAACTGCAGAGTGCATGGGAGGAATATGTTAGGTGGGACACAGATGAGTTGCAGGATATTCAAACATATCCTGCATATATATTTAGTTTATTCGTGCATGCACACACACACACACACACACACACACACACACACACATATATATATATAGAGAGAGAGAGAGAGAGAAAGAGAGAGAGAGTGCATGAATAGAGGTTTAAAAAGCCTGTAGATGTAGGGAGTTTGGAATGAAACTTTGGATTTAATATTAGCTTAACCAGTATCAACATTTAGTGATTGACAGACAAATTAATTCTCTCAAACGAGTGCTATAAAGATGCTACAAGCAATTGGTATTCGGCTCGTACTGGCCATGCGTTCCTCTGAGATATTCCACTTCTGGCAGAGATCTCTTGTCCCCTGCTAGTTAAATGTGCCGAAGGGGCAGTTTCATAAAGACAACCATTCCACAGAGGGGCATGATTTTCATCTGTGCAAATCATGATGAAATTTGAGTGTCAAAGGCCAGACTATCACAAAGCAGTTAAATGAATCATTATCTATAACATATTTTTATTAAGTCTGCAAGGGTCCTAATTGGCCATGCTTTAATTAATTGGCATGATTATATTAATTATAATATTAAGCAAAACATGAATGATATATTTTAAATATTATGTGGGGTAACCTCATTCTATTAAGGCTATGTATCATTTTAAAAAAAAAAATAAGCAGCATTTATTTTTAAAAAATTAAGTTAATTTCAGTTAATTTCATTTTCGTTATCTCACATGTCCTAGTGAAGGTCACAGTCAGAACAGGCTGAGAAAGTTGGCCTAGACCCTCCTGTTCCTCACAGTGGTCTCCAGCTTTTCCTGGGGGATCCCCAAGTGCTCCCAGGGCAGCTGAGAGATATAATCTCTCCAGTGTGTCCTTGGTCTGCCCCTTGATCTCCTCCTAGAGGGACGTGTCTGGAATAACTTCCAATGAAATCAGCCATGGGTCATCTTCACAACATGCCTGAACCACCTAAACTGTCTCCTCTCGATCTGGAGGAGCAGCAGCTCCACTCTGATGTTCTCCCAGATTACCAAGCTTCTCACCCTGGAAGATCAGCCCAGCAACCCTGTGCTGAAATGTTTCTATCTTGTCAACATCTTTGGCCATTTGTATCTATGGTCTCTTTCTTTCGGTCATTAGAATAATCTCTCTCATAGCTCATGACCATAGGTGAGGATGAGAACATAAACTGAGTGGTAAACTAAGAGCTTTGTTTAAAAATTCAACTACCGCTTTACCACCAGAGACTGGAACAGGACCTGCAAAACTACCATTGCTGCACCAATTGACCTTGCAATCTGTCATTCCCTTCTTCTATTATGTGTGAACAAGATCCTGAGATATTTGAACTCCTACGCTAGTGGCAGCTGTCCTCCCCTCACCTGGAGAGGGCAACTAACTCTTCTCCAGGAGAGGACCATGGCCGCAGATGTAGAGATGCTAATTTTTGTAGCTGCTGCTTCACACTCTGCAGCAAATTGTTCCAATGTGTATTGGAGGGCATGCTCAGATGAGGCCAAAAGGACAATATCATCTGCAAAAAGCTGAGATGCCACCCTTAGTCCCCCTCAACCAAATACTATCCAACCGCATCTGTGCCTTGACATCTTGTCTACAAAGATCACAGGAGTGGAAAGGACAAAACATAGACTTGCCAGAGTCCACAGCCCATACTGAACAAATTCAGCTTACTACAAAGAATTCAGAGACGGCTCAAACTATGCTCATGCAGGGATCAAATAGCTCATATCAGTGGTTCCAGTGTCCCATATTCTTGCAATATCTCCCAAAGCACATGCTCAGAGACATGGTCATGTGGCTGTTCAAAGTCCACAAAACACATGCAGGTTGGGTTCACATATTTCCATGACCCCACAAACAATTGTTAGAGTTAATCAAAGTAACAAAATTATATTTTCATAAAACTTCTATTCCTTGGAAATTTTCTTTCATGAGGAAGGAATGATATTTTTAAAAGATACTGCAAAGTCAGGTTGGGGAAAGTTTTAGGGTAAAAGTACTTCAAAAATACATTTAAACATTTTAGAGTACAGATTGGCAAAGAGTACAATAATCTGTCAGCATCTTGCTGGAATCTGCCCGGAAGCTGACATCTAGAACACTTGTGAATATTTAAAGTTTTACGCCCCTAGCGTCGAATATTTTAAATAAAAAAGTATTTTGACACTAACAAAAACTGAAGAGCCTGAGATGAAACATGTTGTTTCTCTCTTGTCAAAGTGACATGGCAAACCTTCTCCACCCAAATGTTATTCTGGAGTTTTCTGTGTGGGATTGGTAGGTACCAGTAACTTGTACAAAATCCAACTAGATCAACTAATGGAACCATTTTTAAAACTGGTAGAACTGAAATGTTATTTCATTCCTTCCGATTTAATTGTTTATAATGACTTTTAAAGGATTTGCTTGGTAAAATTTCTGTTGTAAATTTAAAAAATTCCTTAATTCAAAGTTAAACAGCAAAGTGGAAGTCAAGTATTTTAGATTTTTAAGCAACTGGTGAAATAGTTATGCTATCCTTTTGCAAAAACAGTTGTAGTTAGTTTTTATGGAAAACTGTATGATCCTAGACTGCTCCTAGACCGAGACATAACACTAATATGTTTTTGTATGTACCTGCTTTTAGATCTATAATTAGGTTTAGAAATGAAATTGGTATTGCTACTGGAAATCAAATAAGCAAGCAGAAATACTAAGAATTCATAAATAGTGATGTACTGTCATGTTGGGCATGGGTCCTGGTGCAGGTAGTGTGTGGGAGTGAAGCCAAGAGAAAACTGGGGTTCAATGAAGCATTACATAGTCAGTTATCAGTCCCAAAATAGCCCACATAGTAAGCAATAGTAATACAGTAGTATCACCAACTTCATTTATAACAAATAACACTGCAACATCATACTTAACAAACTACATTTATGCTACATTTAATTAAGTTCTGTTAGTATATTTGAAGTCTTGTCTGTTGCTACATAAACCTATTGTCTGCTAAAATTGTATAGAGAAAACAAATCACAAATGTAAAGCAATGCAATCCAATATACAATAATACAATGTAGTAATATAACAAAATGTAAAAGGTAGATATAAGGAGTAAAACTCCATGGTCTCACCTATTTTTTCGAAGTGAGCCTTGGCCAGGTACCCACTGCTTTTATCTCATCCTGTCAGAAAACCTCAGTGAACGTGATTCTAAAAGTCTTTTGCTTAATTCTGAGCGACACAGAATTCTTCGGCTTAGGCAGTGGAGATGTCTGAATGTAAGGGAGTAAGAATGTAACATACATTATTGCAGTGTTTCTCCCAGTCCCAGGGGTTTATTATCACACTGTCAGGGAATGCACAGGCCTGGTGATGCATGGCATTCATTAGGCATTTACTGGGGCTTGATGGAAGCCGAATGGAAGTTCGAGGAACTTCATGAGGCCATAGAGAAATGGATCCGGAAGACCTGCCATTAGGTCACAAACCTGATCTAGCACAGAGAAGCTCAAAGGGAGGAAACACATACACAGCCAGAGAAGGACAGACAGGACAAGAAATGCATGTCCTGATAAGAACGCATATGTTGATAAAAGATGGAGGTGCAAAGAAGATTCTTACAAGCATCTGACCCACTACACCTGCCTTTTAGGACTTCCATGAACCTGATTTCCTAGAGAAGTCTTAACTAGCTATGCTCCAGGACAAGTTCACAAACCTGACTTAGCAAAAGTGTTCAGGTGGTCAGGCAAGTTGTTCCGTCACGGATTGGTGCCAGACTGTTGGGTGCATGCAGAGCAAATGTACGATATGTCAGCACAGGGAAATAGTCCCCAGTCAGCAACAGTTCATGAGCATGAGCTACTCAAGGGAGCAGGAGTGCCTGCATAGTGCTGTGGAGGCTCCAAGAACCCCTGAGGCTGCTGGTGAAGGTGCAGCAAAGTAGGTGCTCAGCGTGGATCACAGGCAACAGTTTGAGTAAGACTAACTGCTCTTCTGACCAGAGCTGCTGCTAACTACTTAACAACCGATAGCCATTTCTCTTAATATTTTACAGTAAATTGGAGCCTCTGTTGGCTTTCTAATTAGTAGCTACTATTGGTAACAGAAGACATTTGTTCAGTAATACTACATTCATATTTGTGTTAGTTTGTTAAACTTGAGAGTTAAAGATGAGAGTTTTCTTGGCAACGCAGATAAACAATTAGTGCAGAAAATACAATTTGATCCAATGACAGTTTAATGATTTTCAGATAGATTTAGAGAGTCTAATGGTGGTAAAGAGCTCACTAATCTGCTATTGTTATCATTCAATACAGACAATAATGAGGTTGTATTATATTTTTAAAAAATAATGTTCCCCAGAGCAATTCAGTATGGAAATGGTTTGTATGCTGAAAACATATCTGTGTGCTAATTAAAAAAAAAAGTATGTTGAGAATTACTTTGAATTTGAGATGTAAGCTAAACTTCAAGTTTGAGGTGATTCATCTGTGGCCTAATTAGTGTCAGTATTATTTTAAAGCGGGTAATAGTGTTTACCGCTGCTGGGCTAATTTGGGCCATACACTGTGAGTTATTGTTTTTTTCCCTTTCTTGCACTGTTTAACTGACAATCTCGTGGCGCACTGTGGTGAAGTCCGCTTAAGGCTTTGCTGTGAGAAGTGTCTTTGTGAAGAGTCACTAATTACCTGTCCTTATTAGGCCTGATCATGCTGCCTCCACAGTGGCTGTAGGGGGTGGTGGGTTCATGTTGGCATTGGGGGGGTGCGGTTCTGCTATTCTGTGAAAGAACACACTAAGGACAACAGGCCGGGCAGTATAGCTAACATAACAATGTTGATAATTTTATTTATTAATTTGTTTACATTTTACTTTTTTTGCCAGCAAAATTGGCCTCCAGCTCACAAATTAGTGTCGTGGTTGGGTGGGTGACATTTGCTCGGAGCAGTACACAATTTGTTTTGTAAACAACTCAGGTCATAATAGCAATTTAATGCTTGAAAATAAGCAGCATGAGAATATCATTGATTTTTTACAAAGTAGAAAATAATACCTGCAATTAGAGTGTGCTAAATACATAAATACTCAGATCATAAATAAAAACCTTTGTTTAAATGATGAGGTACTTTACATCAGTTTTAATGAGCACTGTTCATCTTTGTGTTTTAAACTGTTGAAATGAAGCAAATTAAATTTGGGACCCACTAATTTGAGATGACTGAACTATGTCACACTCTCTGCCTCCTTGGATTGCAAGGTTTCATACTACACGGATATGATATCACTTATTAAACACTAGTTTCGTGGAATGTGCATGCTGACATTTACAGAAGACCAAGTGATCCACCACTAAGGAAGGTAGACAGTCTTCTGTGGACACTATGTCTCACTACCACATTTGTCTTGTATCCACCTCAGGCATAGGCATAGGTAGGCATGAGGATGAGGGGATCAGCAGACTTTTCCCCAATCGGTCTCTGATGTGAAGGTCAGTCAGGTAGATAGCTGTCCGTGGTGCTGAACCTTGGTCTATATAGTGCTGAAAGGGCAGGGCATGTGTTCTGAAGGCCAAATTATAGCTTGTTAATTTCATGCTAGACTTTTGTTTTTATCTGTTTATAACAATGACAGTTCAATAAACTTACAGCTTAAAATAATGTTAAAAAAAACATCAGGTCTCTTGATTTTTGTTTAATATCTCTGAGATAATTAGTTTTGCTAACTCAGTAACTGTTCTGAAGTATCTGTGGGGAAAAGATACAAAACAACATCTCACCCCATTATATTTGTCCAAAAGGAAATGCTAATTCATAACGCGGCCGGATTTGCAGAAACACATTTAATGAGGTGCCAAATGAAAGACTGCATCAGGCTTAAACCATGGCATAAGGTTTCTGGGGCTTACCGCAGTCAGACCTCCTACACTGAGCCAACTTGTTGTGCTAAGGATTCATCCAGCAGTTCCCGGGAGGCCTGCCCAGCTATCTTCTGGACCAGCAACCATGTAGAAGATACATACCGGGTTTGTCATCTGCAGACAGGGCCAATGGGAGTAGTTTTGTTTTTGTTTTGGGATCACCACGAGTTTTATCTTGGCTCTCCTCTCAGAGCTGTTTATTAGGTGTGTAATTGCTACTCTTTTGTTTCACACCTTCTTTTAATTTTTGATGAGTAGAAAGGCAGATTTTTAAACTTATTTTCTCTAAGAATCAACAATTTTACCAATCCAGACCTGTAAATAAATTGGTCATGGTAACATTCAAGTACAATGTAATATGTTACCTAGACTTCAAATTGAAAACAGTAGATTTCTATTTTTCCCTCAAGATAAAAACTGCATAAGGTAACAGGAAAAAAGTCTGAGTGTATTTAGCGCAGAAAATAAGTCCATCATGACTGGTGATTCAGAAGAGGCTGATGTATCTCCCCTGGGGTAGATTCGACAGCAGTCTGACAAGAGAAGATGCCCTCCTTGTCGAAGTATTAAATGAGATTTAGACATTGGTCAAATTAAATCATCTGCAACGTGCAAGTATTTCACATGCATATTTTTTTAATGTAATGTGGAAGCGCAAGTTTTCAGTTTGCAATTTTCTTAAACGTTCTTTTTTATGTATTGTGCTAAAATGGCTTATATGTTCATGGCTTTCAAGCAAATGGCAGGTAAACATTAATATAATTGGCCAACGCAACTCTGTTGAATGACCACCCCCCCAGAAGAACGCTCCTAGCTGACTGACAGGTCATATAACTCCTGCCGTCTGAATATCGGTGCACATGTGTGTGAGATCAACGATACACATTTTGATGTGGCTGGCATTTTAAATGTTATTTCAGTCTTGTATTGCTATTCAGACATGATTACTTCTGATTCTAAACTCTGAGTTAAGCCCTGCTTGAAGTATCTGTTTAGTAGGTAGAGATCAGAGCTGCAGGTAGATAACATGTGATGCGTATTATAGTCCCAAAAGGAAAATTATATCAGTACTGGGACAGAAAGAACATTAAATGATTCTGTATTTTCAGAATACATAAATATAATACTATAAAAAATAAGTACAAACCATCTTTGAGGAACATATGCTTAGGGGAAAATATACAGAATAGGAGGTATACTGCACTGTTTAGAAAGAAAAGTATATGTCCAAGAACATAATCTACAAATGCAAAGTGGAACTACTATCCTTCAAACAGAAATGAAGCTGAATTAACACGTTTGTTTCAAACATCCTTTATAACCAGAAGACGTCAGATGGGCAGCCATGTGGAAAGATTTCTTAAAAAACATCAACACAAATAATTGACAAAGTACCCACATTGAGATCCATTAAAGGTCACCTCGTCTAGCTGCACTTTAGTGCGTATGTAAGGAGCAGGCAGCCCCCTGCCATGGCAGGGACAATGAGGGTGATTACAATGATCAAGCTCAGTTTGAGGCTGCAGATGACTCACACAGCAAGCTCATTCATTCAAGACAGTGTTCTCCCTGGTCCCAGGCAACAATAGCAACTGCTCTTGCATCCACAGTTGTTGCCCATTGAAGTCTGCGAGGTCTGCAAGGTAAAAAATTAAAAAAATATCTGAGTGCAATGGCTACATAAAGGTGGTGGTGGTGGTGTTGGCTGGCGGGGGGTGATCAGGATATATTTCTACATTGCAAAACCAGTCCCCTCCTATCTTCTGGATGCCTGTCAAGGCCAGGAAACTTTTCCCCCAAAAGGCACATTACACACTTTAAGACCTGCCAGTGTTCAAGCTGTCCTGTGTTCTCTTTATGGTATATGTGTGTCTGAAGCTTGTATCACTTCCTGACAGGAACATCCTTTTGTTGTTCCCTTTTGGAGTGACCAACCGATTCAGAGTCCACTAGGGCTGAACACTTCCCGTCAATCACTTTAGTAAGCCAGAAGGAATATTCTTCAGTGGTTTGTTATTGGAAATAATATTCCTAGATTCACAGAGACTACCTTGTGCACTGAAAATATCTTTCATTCTAAAGAAACTGTGCATTGTTTCTGCATCACCTCTACAGTATTGTGTCATAAGGACATGATGGCAATGTGTAAATTTATACAGAGTAATAGCAAGACACAAAACTCAATGCTTGTCATTTTTTAAGAAACCAAATTACTGCATTAGATGTGCACTGTTATCTAAAATATTTTCATTTATCATGTAAGCTTCTCAATTAAAATAGCCTGATTTGGTCAATAATCACTGCAACATTATTCCCTCAGGCAGTCTTACAAATCAGAGAGATGATTAATACAAAGTCATCAAATGTATGTTGTGACTGTTTTCTTTGCAAACCAGCTATGACAGAGAAAATAAAGCAATTCTGACAGGACATTATCTCAATGACAGCATAATTCAGGCATCTTTGCCCTGTTTTCCCATAATATCTTTTTCAACAAATCTATGGATTAAAATTTGATTGTCTCCAAAGACGTGGCTGCAAAAAACACATGCATTTGTAAAGACTACATTCTGTGTAAATAGACAGCCTGATTAAAGTGCCACCAATGCTGTGGATATTGACATTTCAAGATGCCAGAAAGTGTACAAGGTTTTTGGTGTCCAAGACAAATGCCTAGGGAAAACAATAAAAAATAAGGCACAGGTTTGGGGTTTTGGATTTATGAAAAGCTTTTTTTCAGCTAGGATTAAACTGACTGAATTACTCCTACCAGAAACTAAAATGAGAAGCAGAATTAGAGCTAATGTTTGAATGTTAAAAAAGAAACAGAACTCACTCCAGTTCAGTTCAGGTTCATTTAGGATAGTGTTTATAAAAAGGTTGCCAGGGAACAATAAAAGTTATCTAGCTTTAATCAATAAAGCAATCCTCAAATGTGCCAGGTTACCCATCTGAAAGGAAGGAAATGTCCAAACTTGGAAGGATAATTACTATTTTACTACCTTGTGAAATGTGTCTGATTATGTTGGACTGGAGGTACCACTCAAGGTATATGTGAGTTTGATCCCCACCTACCCCAAACCTGATCCTCCTGATTCAGGAGCCCTTCTTTATCATAGTTTCAGTGAGCGATTTCACCATTAGCTGCAGACTGTTGTGCAAAGCCAGACAACAGCCGGTTAATCTGTTCTTATGCCATTAAACAGGGACTAAATTGCCTCTGTAAATTAGAACTATAATGCTAAGGAGGAAGTAGAGAGATAGAAAAAAGGTAGAAAAAGTTTGCTGACAGGAGACTTCATAAAGGGCTGTTTGGATGTAAACCTGATTTATGTTTAATTAAATAAAATTATGCTGTGCATCTGACTGCATGCAAGGCTTTTTTGGAACTTGATGATAGTAAAAAGTGTAATAGCATGAGAAGTTAAATCACAGGGCCATTTTGTGGAAGGTCATGGGTAAAATAAAGTTTCACTTCAGCTCTCTATCTGGCTGTCCTCAATAAACACTAATCCAATCAAAGATACTTATCAAATGAACAAGCACCTTGGGAAAACATAGGATGTAAAGTGGGGTATAGAACTGAACAGGATGCTAATTCATCACAGGATATTTACATTACATGAAGTAACTAATTTTCTTGAACTGTATGTCTTTAGATTGTGGGCTGGATCCAAGCAACTGAACTGAAAAATATGTGGTCCCAGTGTTACCCACCGATCCTGAACTGACCAAGTGATGGCCAGTTCAATAAAAAAAATCATGAAATGTCACTGAAACATTCAGCTGCTCTTTTAGCTGGTGCTTTTCTCCAAAATGACTTACCACGTTAATGCACCCACATTTATTTACCCATTTATATAGCTGGGGAATTTTTAATGGAGTAATTCACAGTAAGTGCTTTGCTCAAAGGCAGTACACCAGGAGGTGGAATTCAAACCTACAATCTCTAAGGCAAAAGGGTTTAGCTGTTATCACTACGTTAGATGCTGCCTGCTACTTGACCTGTATAGTCTCCTGTATTATTCAGCACGACATGCAAGAAAGAATTCACGTGATGTTTACTCTTCAGATCTGAACATTCAAAGAGACTAGTACTTCAATGTAATAGTACATTTAAAATTGCACTGTTTGTAATACTGATATCAAACATTAAAACAATTAGAGCACAGCCGTCTTAACCATGACCCGAAGTTTACCTTTACCACTATAAGCTAAGATTCGTTTTTTTGACGTGTTTCCCCGGAAGCACATGTATTGCAACTGAAGCAGTTGGAAACAAACCTGTGCAGTCGGTGTTTTTCCACTTAAGTGTTTCACACAGAAACACAAGAATTCTAAGCGAGATTGTGGTAGCTGATCACGGTAACCACGACTAGTTTAACGTCACGTACCCCTGTTTTTAACACGGAAGTAAATCTGTTCCTCGTGAATTTGGCGTGTGATTTGTAGTACGTTGTAGTTCTGTAGTCTTTTTTATTCAACCCGGAAATTAATCTAATGTCCCTGTTGCTAGTGCGACAGTTGAACGCAAACCACCGGGGAGTCGGTGTATCCATGTTTAACCCGGAAGTTTATGTGCTTTTCTTGACGCTGGCGCGACAGTTGAAAACAAACCCGATTTAGTTTCAGTTGAGCAAAAAACAGCTCCGACTTTCCTTTCGAACTAAATTATGCTCTTACTTTAGTCTTAAAGACTCCAGCTACCCGCAAAAATGGAATTATCGGCACTCATAAAGAAGACTGGTATGTTATGCATCTATATCAAAACTGTTCTGTTGAAAAAGTTTAGCTATATGGCATTATGGATCCTGTTTACTAACATAGATCGTCGATACTAGTATTAATACAAGTCAACTTTATTTTATTTAACTGCCCTGTATTTAAATTCATCATTTCTCTATGAGAGTTGATGTTATATTGAAAATTGGATGTATAGCTATTAACTACTTAGATACAATTCAAGTTATGATAATAATAATCATTACACAATTCAGACATCAGCACCAACTTATGTTGTTAGATTATTATACTAAACTGTTTACCCATTTCTATTGCTGGACAATTTTTAACTGTCAGTTCAGAATAAGTACCTTGAATAAGGGTACAGCAGCAGGAATGGGGATTTAGCCACATTTAATCTAGATTCCAAGACTGGCTGTAACCACTCTGCCACCTGCTGTTTCCATTAAATCTTTGGCAAGATGAATAACAGTTGTTTTGAAGATGCTGATCTTTTTTCCCTATTTTGTCAGGTCATCATCTGGTTGAAATCAGAGAGCGAGCGGTCAAGAGCATCATGAGTAAACTGGAACATGGGCTTCTGTCTGTTTCTGACCTTGTGCAAGAGAAGATTCTCTTTGTGCGTCTGCTTGAGTGGTTCAACTTCCCTGAGGTCCCCATGCAGGGAGCTGTTCTGGAGCTGATTGCTGTTTTAGCAAGAGTAAGGCTACTCAGACAAAGATTGAAAGACCTGCGTACTTTATATAATACTGAATTACAGTAATAGTTTTTATGGGACTACATAATATGTAATATTTCTTCATGTTGATCAACAATTTTTTGTGTCCTTCAGCATCCCACTGCGGCACAGATGCTTCGAGATGTGGGAGCTGTGGAGTTTCTGACGGCGCTTTCTCCAAAAGTGGAGCCAGTCTTGCAGACCATCATTGATGGCATCTTCAATCTCCTGTTCCGACTTCCAGAAACACTTCCAACAGGCACATTAACTGGGCTGGAAGCTTCTGAAAATAGTGGTAGGATTTATACTACATGTAGCTTATCCAAATAAGGTTGTTCTTGTGCCTTTTTGTTAAAATGTAAATACAATGCAATAATAAAATGCTACTGTAATAAGCAGTGGTCATACATACAGTTTCCATGGAAGAAAAGATATTTTTAGGTGACAAGGTAGCCTCTTTGAATTTAATATTATTCCAGTCACAAGTGGTTATGTAGCATCTTCTAAGAAGCTCCATAGTGGTGGCTAAATCATCCAAAATTCTTTAGAATTATCCATATTAAATGGTAACTCTTATAGTGAAAAAATGTTAGACACTAGACTCAGCACTATATCTGAAGAAGGAGCTTGCGGTGTGTGCCGCAGAAATAAAATGCATTTTCTTTCAAATATGCAAGCATAATCAGCATATGTTCCATATAGCCTTCAGCATTAAAATTTGATTTGTGATTTAGTAAGTATATAAAAGCAAAAAAGTTAATTTTAATTGTGTTTTGAATAAAGATCATTCCCATTTTTCAAACAGCCCAGATTGGGGCCTTCTGTATTGTTAAACATGAAATTTAATTGGTTCGGAGTGTCTACGTACATAAATCGGGCAGCCTCTAAAATTATAAACTTTTTTTTACAAAATAAGTAATAAAAAAATAATTGCAGCATTGAGCTATACATTTTTGGGAGTTTAAATCTCAGCAGTCCAGTAACTGTAAAGTTCGGTAGTTTTAATTGAGGAATGTCTGTTCCTTCACTTGAAGCCCCTGCTTGTGTTCTCACTCTGGATGCTGAGTCACCCGTGAGAGGATATTTCCAGAAAAGCTCATGTAAACCAGAACAGTCAGACATCCCACCGCAAAAAGTAGCTGGTAGGTTGCCACATAGATTGATATATTCACTTTCACAGATATAATTTTTCCAAGTATATTTAGTTTTTGCCAAGTTTTCATGTCTCAGAAATTAAACAAGGCAAAATTGATATATAAAATATTTCATAATACATAACTATAGCTCATACTTTTTGAATTCACTTTAAATTAATTAGTGACATTTCTCAGTTTGAAAAAATTCAAGTGGAGTAATGATTTTAACTTGTATCTTTTGTTCCTTCCATTAAATCTTCTATCTTCCATCCATCTTTAGTAAGTAATTCTGTGAAGTGCCTGAAGTTTTCTACTTTTCCATGGTTGACTCTGACTACAACCGATCGACATATTCTGTCCTCCAATGAGAGGTATGGATTCCCTGCTGTCTTTGCTCTGTCAGTCTCTGATCAGCTGCAGCATTTCAGCTTTGCTTGTAAACACATGTTAACTTTTCTTAAAAAGAGCTAGTAAGAATTATTACATATGTGTTGTTTTGAATACTCCCTATTGAAAACAGTGAAAAGTCATGTGAAAAGAAAAACTTTTTAGTAATCTGTTGTGTGCAGGTGAGTTTTGCTGTTCCTGGTATTTGCACGATGCACCTCCTTGCTTTCGGTGCCTGACTACTACATCCTAACAAATAACTTCTGCA
Organism: Arapaima gigas; assembly: GCA_900497675.1. Lineage (NCBI taxonomy): Eukaryota > Metazoa > Chordata > Actinopteri > Osteoglossiformes > Osteoglossidae > Arapaima > Arapaima gigas. Next base: position 106,669 of record UFQX01000107.1, read on the forward strand.
AAAAATAATGAATAATTACTATGATGATTATTAAAAGGTAATACAGATAATTACTTATTTGTGCTTTGGAAACGCTTAAGTGAATTATAAATTTATTGTATATTCCTCATAATATTTATTTACTGTGTGTGTTTTTTTCTTAGCTCGCTGAGAAGCAGCAACTGTAATTTAGTTCGGACCACTTGTGAACTTCTACTGGATGTCATTATGCAGGACTTTCCAGCTGAAATATTTCTGCAGCGACCCGGAATAGTACAAGTAAGATAAATGGACTTAATCGGAGTGACTGGTTATGAATACTTAATTTTTGCACTTAAGATTATGGGATCAAAGCCTTTCTGCCAAGTCGATAAAACCAATTAGATGGATTGGATCAAGTGGATTTAGATGTGTGACATCATTAAACCTTAGGGCAGTAGATTTGAACCCAGTGTGCAGCCATAGTGATTTAATTTCTGATCAAGCTTTTAGGACCTAGTCCGCTATATTCTCATAAGACCCAGCAATTCAATTTTGTCCACTCTAGAGGACAGATATTTTCAAGTGTATCTCCCAAACTCTGCATGTTATAATGCTTTTTCCTAATGTACCTTAAAAAGGGCATATTATGCTGGGTTTAGGGTGGAGCCTAGATAGCTTATGAAGAAACTTAGAAATATGTGTTTTTTCTGGGTCCATGGAGTGTATTGTCATTAGTACGCAAAGCATATCTGATCCTCTAGATGTGGTTTTTGAATTACAGTTCTATTATTTCTCAGCTGTTATCAGTCATGTAATAGCAAAACACTGTGAGCCGCTTGTTTTTAAGCAGCAGCCACTTATGGAAAGGTAAGAATTTACAGTCAGCTTCTTTGCCAGCACATTTAAAAAGTCTTTCCTGCAGAATCTCTTCTCCCTGCTGAGGCTGACTCCTGGTCAGGGCGAAACGGGCGACCTGCCACTCCGGGCCGTGCACTGCCTGCGGCAGATCTGCTCAGACCTGCACAGCCGGCTGCGCTTTCACCAAGACCCAGGCTTCCATGCTGCCAAGCAAGGTATGGAAAGCGGGAAACTGCTGTTTATGAGCACAGTGCTGTGTCTGCTCACAGCATGTGATGATACTGCTTTAATGATTAGAGAATTATGTCATTATGAAGAGTTAATAAGTAGGTAGGTAATTTGATAAAATATTATTTTATAAATAATAATTAAAAGTTTTTAAATCTAACAATCTTTCCAGTTTTTCTGCTGTAATTCCCAGAAATGCTTTGCTTTCATTGTTCTACCCAGGTTACCCCGTGGCACTCACACTGTACATTGGTGCTGTACATACCATGAACAAAGATGTCTCTCATCAATTTAAATTGGTTTTTGTCTCCTTAGACTCCATGTCCCAGAATTCCTCCTTGTCATACTCCCAAGATATGCGAGGGGCCCAGCAGTCCATGGTGTCCTCCCCAGATGAGTGTAGCCCCCGACCCTCCGTGGTGGGCCGGCCTGGACACAGGGCCCGTGGAGACGGCCAAGATGGAGATGCCGCCTCCTCCAGGTCAGGGGGTGCACTTTGTTTATCTGTATTAAATTAAGTGATTGAGGTCACAAAGCTTCCACAGACTTTATTTTACTAACTGCAAGGTTTTTATTTGTGTCTTTATTCACCTGAATTGTTGTACCAATGCAATTTTGCCTTTGGCTTGAAGGTATTTGTCAATTATATTGATTTTTTGTCGCAGGGATGTATTAGGCTGTTTATGCAGTCACAGGTGCCTCTATCAGGTGTAGGTTTTCCTGCTAGTTAAATAATTTCTCGACTCAGATAGTCGACTGCTTTAGTCCTCAAGGTTACAACAGAAGTCCCCCCCCAAAATCCAACCTGCAAACTTCTGTTTGCAAGATGAGCTCTCCAAACCCTGGCGCACAGCACTGCCACATGAACTGATTTCTCATTATCGCTGACGGCACCTCAATTTTCAGTGGCGGCAGCAGCTCTCTCCAAGGGGCCGCCTCCAGACCCCCCCTGCAGTCCCCCGTGGACCCAGCCCATCTGGAGGTGCCCGAGCCAGAGGGTGAGGACGCGTCAGAGCTGCAGCTGCGGCAGCTGGGCCTGGCTCAGTTCAGCGCAGCTACCGTCGAGCACGCCCTGCCGCTGCTCAAGACAGGTGAGAAGCCGGCACCGGGGACGGGCGCACAACGGGGGCCGAGGTGTCTGCGTCACCTGCACAGATGTGTGCACATAATACAGAGCCGCTGTGTGTTTGCTTCTTTGCGTATTTATTTATATATTTGTGTATTTATTGTGTTTCATTTTGTTTTCCCCCCTCCCAGAGAGCACGAAGGTCTTTCTGCATGTCCTAGAGCTGCTGTCAGAGGCTCTGCTGCTGCTCGGAGACAGCGTGTCGGAGATGGTGTGGGAGGACAGCAGCCTAATTGGGCAGGAGCTGGCAAGTGGCACAGTCTCTCACCATCTCAATATTTGTGCCTCAGAGTGCTCTCACCTTTTTTTCTCTCTCTGATTTTTGACCTGCCTTTCTATTGTAGTTTTAAATCACAAGAGGTTGGATATGTGGAGATGTTCAGGGGTAATTTTATTTTATTTCCCCCTCCCTGTTTTTTTGCCAGTATTATCAATCCCATTTACCCAGTTCTGGAATCCAAAACCCTTTAGATTTTCACAGTGAAAACAGCAGTGCTGCCCAACTTTCATGTATTTTTTTTTTTTTTTTGCTCTCTGCCATTAACAGAAATCACCGAAATCGCGGAGTTATGTTCTGGACTTGGTGTGTGGAACTTTATTTTATATCTAAAGTTGATATAATCTGAACTCAGCCTTATGATCTTCCTATGCACAGCTATTTGTCTCTCTAAACAGGAGGAGGGGAAAATGCATCTTTTTGTGGGAAGAGTTATGTCCTTGACAGTCCCTATCAAACATTTGTTTATGAAATGCTCACAGTAATAGACCCCTCAGAGCAGTCCTGTTGCCTACATCTGAAGAAAAATCCTTACGGTAATCATAGGGTATTTGCTGCCCCCTGCTGGTGCTTCTTGTTGTCATTTGTTGGAATACGCATACAGTTAGGAGAACAGTTCTTTAAACTCTCACTCTGTTTTATAGAAAGAAAAACTTCTCAGGTCAATGGACTGTTTAGGAGACATCCTGTGTCATCACAGTAGTGCTGCATCAAACACATCTGAGCATTCACTGGTCCACCACCGAATGGCCTACATGGGCACCGCAATCTTCATGATCCGTTTGTTGCAGTCGCTTCTGCCTGTGGAGAAGGTGTGATTCTGTTAGGGTCTATGTCCTCATAAAGACTGAGATTCCCAGGGTTGGCTGTGTATGGCGTAAGACTGCAGTAATGTGTTGACTTCCTGTATGATGCAGACCAGTGAGAATCTCCCCGAGAGCACAAGGGCCGCCATCTTCCACCTGTGCATGGACATGCCATTTAGTTTGAGCTTCCCCAGTGTGCATGAGTCTGCCGTGGCCTACTTGGAGCAAGCAAGTCCAGAAAGTTACAGCATCTACAGGAGGACAGTGCGAGCAGCACAGTTCATGGAGTCCACCTGTGCTTTCCTGAAAGAAGTTCAAACACAGGTGGATTTTTTTCCTTCCAAAAACCCATATTTTTATGCAAACTACAAAAAATTGGATCCTTTGCCAGTACCAAATTAATTTTGGCCCTGAGCATTTTTTTTTTACCAGGATTTAATGGAATGTGTTTTGGCTGTTTGTTTTTTCATGCAAATATGGACATTTATTTTTGTTGACAGGAAGAGCGAAATTGGTTGGAATTGCTGGAGCAAGCAGACCAAGCAACAAATGGACTTCCATACCATAAGCACCTGCCCATAGTCAAGGAGTGTGTTCAGATGTGCTCCAATCTGTAAGGCATCATTTCCAGCTGTCTTACCACTTTAGTAGTCATGATACATGTCTGGCAGGACAATAAACATTGATTATTTAGTTATAAACGGAACCATGCAGTGAAATATTTTCTTGGCTTCAATTCACAAGTGTCCACTCTTATCTGTTTTTTAATGCAGATGGAAATCTGCACAGGCGAGTCCATTGCTTCAGGCACAGAGTCAAAAGATTTTTCTGAAGCTACTGTCTCATCCTCTCCTGTTTGTGAAGACTGAGACATACTCCTGTACTCTAAATGTTGTAAAGGTAAGCTCAAGTTCAAGGTAATGAGTGGGAGAAAAAGAAAGTCATAAAGTTTGGTGGTAACAAAGGACTGGGGTTCATATGACATATTTAGTTACCATGGTTTCGTTACTGTCTCCCTTTTAAGAATTGTCTTGGGATCCATAATGTTGCAAAGCCAGTGTCTTCTGTTTGCCATGGGGTTAATTTCCTTCTGCACACCCGAGTCCTGTATGAAATCTGCACATTTGGGCTTCAGGACCAAACTGAAAAGGTAAAACCATAATAAACTTTTTAAGATCATGCCAAGCTTGATGCAGTTTCTTTAAATGGAGTTACATCCTTCAAAACACCTTGTGATATTCTTATCTGTTATTTGTTTGCTGTAACAAATAATGAACATATAGGAGCACCACAATAGTATAACAGGTAGTGCTAGTTTTCATCAGTCCTGGACTGTGGGTTCAGACATGAGTTTGAATTTGGCTCAATTTGTGTGGAGTTTACATCTCTCTGTATGTAGTTTAAATCTTCTTTCCATATTCTCAGGGTTTCAGTCCACGACTGGCATTTCAATTGGAATAGTGACTTTAGATTGTACTTTGTGTGTGTGAGAGAGTGAAGGAGTGTGTTTGCCCTGTGATAAACTGGCATCACATCCAGGGTGTACCCTGCTTTACCACCCACCTTCATCCTACACCTAATGCTTCCTGGAAAGGCTCCTGATCCATTCCATCCTGTGTGCTGAACAAGCTATTATTGATAATGAATGAATGAATCAATCAATCAACGAACATGTTCTAGTTAGTTATTTAACAGTAATCATATTTGCAGTACGGTAAATATTAGTGATGCTGTAGTGTTTTTGCAGTACTGGGTGGTTGCTCCTTTTATGGGCAGTTAGGGAAACAAGTCCAACAGACCAGAACGCCATTACAGCGCACTGCCGTTTGCTTGATCTGTAGGTGAATTCTGCTGCCAAGGATATTGTTCTCTTCCTGCTGAAAGGACAATTGATGATGACAGCCCCTGCTTGGAACAAATTCATCGAGGCACTTTATCCTGTCATTCCCATATTACAGGTACACCCCTCCTCTGTGCAAACTGCTGCGAAACAGTTATTGTAGAAAGAGGGAAGGATTATGAGAATCCACATGAAATTTATATTCCGTGATCCATTAGATACAACTAATGTTTTTCTATTTTTTACTTCTTAATGTTTAGCAGTTGTTTAATAGTTGTTGCTTGTACCCTTGAAAATCTATTACCCACAAAATGCCCAATCAGTATATTAAGTTTTTGCAAAAGAACATTAATTTGTGTTCCTTTATATGTTATATGTTCTCCTATTTTGTAATACTATATTTCAGTAGTGTTGTGTCATTAGACTTGAAAAAATGATATGAAAATGTTTTATGGCAAGAGAAAAATGAATATTCATATGAACTTGACAGTGATGTCAAGACCATGATTTAGTGTGCTGAGGAAATTCAGTAATTGCACCGACATGTCAATACAAAGAAGAAAATGTGGAAGATGAACTAAGGCTGGGGTTTTTGCTATTGTGCCAAGTGTGAATTCCCACAGTCTATTGTCTGACGGGTGAGTTGAGATTCTGGAAAAAGTCTTGCTCTGTGTTAGGGCTACGCAGACACCAAAGATGCATTGGGAAGCTGTGTCCTACTGATAAGCGAGGCGTCCGACGAGCCGAGAGATGGCGCGTTTTCAAATGTGGCCAAAGCGAGGGCTGCAATCAGGCTGCTGTTCACAAAGCAACAAGCGTAAGAGCATCCATTGCACCCTTTAAGTTTTACACCAGGAACTAGGAAGACAAGCAAATCATACGAAACCAGTGTTCTTTCACATGGACACTCAACTGAAAGTACAACTTTTTTGTTGCTTCCTTAATTCTTGTACAGTTTTATAGTGCGTGCGTTTCAAGCTTTAAAGTAAATAACACTTTGTTATTAGCATAAGGTTGCTATGGATTATTTATGTTCCTGTTATTCATATTCATCATTTCCTTGCTTAGCTACACCTTACATCCTGATGCGTTATTAATGATGCAAAGTTTGACCCATTTATACAGCTGAATATATTATTGAAGCATTTGAGGTTAATAAGGAAACGTGGCATAGTGGTAGAGCATCACTTTGCAGTAGAAGGATCCAAGTTCAAATGTATAGTACAAGGTATTTACCTAGAATCACTCACATTAAAAATCAGCTGTATAAATCAGCAAGTCAATGTAAATAGCTTAGTGTACCTCTAGAATGCATCACATTAACAAAAAATGACTCTAGACTGGATGACAGTAGACTGGATGACACTGGAGTCAAATTAATCATGTTCCCTCTGTTATCTGTTATTCTTTTTGCTAGCCGTGTTGGTTTCACACATTCTCTGTTTATTGCACTAATTTCTCCAATCTAGCATCCGTGCTGCTGGAGTACAGCATCTGATGCCTCACTTAGCCAAGGCCAGTGGCACCTCTTCCAGGCCCACTCTGGACCGTGATGTCCTGTCCCAGCTGGCCTCCCTCTTTCTTGTGAACAAGTTAGTTGATGTGCAGCTTAACAACAAAGAACGGTCTGTTTTAAAGGTGAGTCTTTGAATCCATTTGAAACTGATTTCTGTCTGTGCATTTTGACACGAGACACTTAACTTGCATGTGTCCTTGCTGAGGGTCAGAAGGTGATTAAAATTGCCAAAGTAGTAAACTTTAACTTTCAGAATCATTTAAGTTGAAGAAGGGAAGATAGATGGGGTGCCAACTGCTTGTTCATTGTGTTGGAATAAAATAATCTTATACTGTATTGATTTCAAATAGTATAAAATGCTGGTGAAGCATTTTTTGCCATATTATTGTGTAAAGTAAGCAGCATATTCTCAGTCAATCAGAATTGACTATTTAACCATTCTGTGTTATAGCCCAAGCTTGAGTTCCTGTTCTTCAATTTTCACATTGAATATTGCTGATGAATAGTGCTCTAAAGGTGTATCTTCGTTGATAACCAGGTGGAATCAGTAAACAAGCTTTACAATATCCTGGCATCAGAAACCGTGGACCTGGTTCTCAGGAAGTCAGCAGCAGAACAACTCACTGTTGTTTTGCAAGGTAAAATTAACGGTTTTTCTTCAACTGAGTATTTGCACAGGAAATAACAAAATAACCACTGCGGGGAAAAAAATAACCAGACAATTTGTCAAAATACATTGTGGTTGCTTTCATTTATTAGAGCACAGCTGTATTACTCTGTGGTTTCTCATACCTGACTGAAAAGACTGCTGAGAGAGGAGAATGAGAGGTGTGTTGGCTGAGTTGCTGACCCGGTACTGGCCTGGGGGTCTTAGATCATTACTCCACTTACTTCCTTTGTTAGGAGAGATGTTAACGGATTGTGTGGTTTCATAAAAAATTCAGAGGCCGTTTTAATGCCGTTGACTGAAATTTTTAAACATAAACACCCAGGATCTCTTAAAGACTGAGGAAGTACAGTTAATCTAAAAAATCACTACTGGTGCATTTTCTAGTTAAAGAAATTTTTCCAACAATTCTCCATCCAGACATCAGTAATAGCTTGTACAGTTTAGGGTCACAGTTCCCTGGAGTCTATTCCAGGAGCATACATTTTGAAGTAGGGTACACCCTGTATAAGATACCTGTCCATCACAAGCCACCCTCACTCTCTCACATGCATGCACACTTACACACTAAGGGCAATTTACAGTAATAGATTAACCTGAAATACATGTCTTTGTACTGTGGGAGGAAACAGAAGCACACGGAGGAAACCCACACAAACAAAAGGATTAATTTCCATAATAAGGACTTGAACTAGATATTAAAAATCAGCAATTTGTAATGGTACATGAAATATTTGAAGCGTGACTGCCTGTCAGGTTGAGAATCTTATGTTTCTAAAAAGATGCGAGCAATTAGGAAGATATTGTATGCATTTAAAACAAATGTTGCATAATGAAAAATTTTACTCTGAAAATAGAACATTTCAGCACTCAGTATTTTCAGTGCCTGTCGCTTGCAAAGGTGATGCTTCTGCCCACATCTCTATGTGAGAAAACTGCCTTTGAACAAGCAGATACTTTAAAGTATACATTTTTGTTTGACCAGGTTTAACTACTTCAAACTGCTTTCGTGATGTTGGAATTAAACCAAGCATGCAATGTTTAAGAACCTAGACTTGGAACAAAAAGGTTGTGAGGGCAAAGAGGAAAAAAGAGAAAGATGGCATTTTGGCAAGAGAAACTGTTGATGTTCCTTTAAGAACTGAATCTGGTGCTTTATTAAATGGATGTGCATTACTGCTCAAAAGTTTGAGAAGACTTACTGGAAACATTGTTCCACAAGGCATTTTTTGACAAGTTTGGTCAGGAAATGAGGGACCATGTCTTTCCAGCTCCCTGTAGTAGTTTGCTTTGCTTTCACTCTTCTGTCCAGTTTGTGTCACAAATGTTGACCGAGTTGTCCATATACAATTCACAAGTAATGTGTGCTGTTCATCTTAGAATCAGTTATGTGCTTAGGTTTTAATGGAATACATTTCTTGCATTTCTTAAAGACATAACAATGCACCCAGTTCTAAGGAGCCTCGGCGTGACAGAAAAAGTGATGTCTTTTATTGATGACTGCGTGAATAGAAAAATGAAGGTAAATCCTGCATCCATTCAGGATCATTTTCTGTTTTTTCTTTGTTGTGATAATAATAGAGTTCAACTGTGAAATTGGGTTTGTTGTCACAGATGAGCCAGAGCATTGAAGGTTGAAGGGTAAGTGACATTAACATCTGAAGGAAATTATCTGTCCACTCCCATTCTGCTTACTCAGGGTCTGGACCTCTTGCTGGAGCCATGCATCTGCATGCTGAGGAAGCTTGTTTATGGCAACCAGACCCTACGACACACCCTTGCCCAGCAACTGCCTTTCCTCATCACACTGCTCAGAGGTACCATCACTCAGACTGGATCACCTTTCTCGACCCAACTGTCCCCCCAGCCCCAGGCCTAATGGTAAAAGTTGCATGGATAAGGGGGGACAGTCTGAGAGTCTGTGTTTGAGTGAGCCTCACAACTGCCACACATGACAAATGTTTCAATATTTCACGCTTTGTCTGAGGTGTGTTGGCGCTGGGGGGGAAGTGGAATGGATTTTGTTTCCTCCAACGGTTACCTCACAGTGCTGTGGATATCAGCTCATCAGTCTTTTATTGGAACAGCCCTTCTGTGGATTCTAGCTTTGTATGGGGTGTGGAGGGGTTGCTTCCAGATGCATTGCCCCCCCCCCCCCCCCCTTTTTTTTTTTT